>PVIH01007200.1:0-102915 GCA_004025045.1 Sigmodon hispidus | reverse complement strand
CTGTACACACAGGCGGTTATCTGAACTGCAGAGAGAGGTCTGCTGTACACACAAGTGAGTATCTGGACCGGATAGAAAGGTCTGCTGCACAATGGTTTCTGTTCTTCGAATCCTAACTGGTCTTTTTTTTTTTTAAAAAAACTTTATTTATTTATTATTTACTTATTTGCCTTGGTGTTTGCCTGGAACTGGAACTACAGACAGTTGTTAGCTGCCATGTGGGTGCTGGGAATCGAACCCGGGTCCTCTGGAAGAGCAGACGGTGCTCTTAACCGCTGAGCCATCTCTCCAGCCCCTCTCTCTCTTTTCTTCCTTTCTTTCATTTTTCTTTTCTTCTTCTTCTTCTTTTTTTTTTCTTTTTCCGAGACAGGGTATCCTTGTGTAGCTTTGGTTGTCATGAAACTTGCTTTGTAGACCAGGCTGGCCTTGAACTCACTGAGATCTGCCTGCTTCTGCCTCCAGAGTGCTGGGATTAATTTTTTTAATGTGTATGAATGTTGTCTACCCATATATATGTATATGTATGCTACCTATACATATATATATATATATATATATATGCACCACATGTATATTTAGTGCCTGCAGATGTCAGAAGAGAGTGTTCTGTTACCAGGATTGGAATTACAGGTGGCTGTAAGCCATGGTGTGGGTGCCTGGGAACCAAATCTGTGTCCCCTGCAAGAGCAGCAAGGGTTCTCAATCACTGAGCCATCCCTAGCCCCTCATGCTCTACACAGTCCAGGGTTTCCACTCTGTTCAGGGAATGTCCTGCCCCAAATTAACATGAGTCTTTCCACATGAATTAACTTAACCAAGACAATCCGTCAAGGACAGTCTCAGAGGCCAACCCTAATCTAGACAGTCCCTCCCTCCCAAGTGTGCCCAGAGGTTGGCCTTCAAGGTGAAGAGTTGACAATTAATACCAACCCCCACCCTGGCAAAGAACAAATGTCAGCTCAGGTAAACTTTTGTCAGCCCCAAGAATATGAGGGAGACACTCCCAGGGCATCTCTTCTAGCCAGTTAATCGCTGCCAATCACTGAGTTTGGTAGAGAACTTTCCCTTTTGTGGCAAGAAAGGGTTTTTCTTATGATGATTTTTGTCAGGTAGGTATGGTTTGTCCATTAGGGTGTAAATATGAGCATCACTGGCATTAGTTATTTTGTTGTTGTTGTTCTGGAATCATCTGGATCTTACCATTTAGACACAGTTATTGGCCCCTCTGAGTATCCAGTGAGAGTGGGACAGGCCCAGAGCGAGTCCGATTTGTGTTGATTGAACAAAGCTCTTTCTTCCTGCAGGAGAAAATGAACATATGCCGGTGAACAGCCCTTCCACACAGATCTACCAGGTAACGATGGACGTGTTGTTGGGAACACCATCACGGGAATGGTGGTGACTGTTCTTTACCCACAGTGATTTTTAACACTTAGGCCTTCCACATGTATCCCGGTGTTCTCTTGGCAAGGCAAAGGGACATTTCACTTTGTACCTTTGAGAGAACTGGTCGGCAGAAGAAAAGTTACTCTGTTTGTAAACATATTACATGTATCTCACCTCGGCCTCGTCTTTCTTGCCTATGCCTCAGTCACTCTGGTCATCACACCAGGCACCAGCATTGCCATCAGAGAGGACACAGAAGAGCTAGGTGTAATAGTGCACACCATAATCCCTAACACTGGGGACCCTCAGACACAGTTAAACAAGTTCAAAGCTAGCCTAGATTACACAGTGAGAGCTTGTATGAAAACATTTTTTAAAATATTTTTTTCTTAATTACACTATATTTTCCAGGGAGAACTGAGAATTAAGAGTGTGAGCACTATAGGCATTCAAATATGGTGACAAGAAAAAAATTAAGCTCATTTTAAACAATGGCAATAATTAGATTATTTACAAAGACAATCACAACAAGCATTCTCGCAGGCTGTCCCAACTCTGTAAATAGAATTTATTTGACTTATATCTTCTAACCAGAAATTGAATTAAAGTTCTTAGCAATTATGATGTTTACACTGCTGTATTTTGTTTTGCAAAGGCAGTTTGAGCTTTGCGCTTCTTTTTAGACTTAACATTGTTATCAGGCATACACTGAACTGATCGAACTTAGCGGGACCTGGAAGGGGATCTTTGCTTATATACTTATTCGTGTGTGTGTGTGTGTGTGTGTGTGTGTGTGTGTGTGTGTGTGTGTGTATGTGTGTGTGTGTGTGTGCCATATGTAAGGCAGTCAATTCTCTCCTTCTACCATGTGGGTCTTTGGGATAGAACTCAAGTTGTTGGCTTTCAGAGGCAAACACCTTTACCCTCTGAACCTTCCCATCAGTTACTTCCCATCAGGCCTTTTCACACAGGCATCCAGGGGAGCCGATAGCTCAGCGGGAATATTAGATTAGTTGAGTTTAATGCAGATAAAATCAGTGCAATAGCTAGCTCCCAGAAGCACCCTACAAGAGCTCTCTGCTGTGGGTCGAACTAGGGCAAGCCAACAACAGGAGAGCGTTAACAGTGTTGCTCTTGGAGCAGTGACAGAAGGGAGTAGAAGAAACGGCCTCTATTCAGTTTCATTTATATTTGGAGACTGGTTATGTGCAAAATCCGCTGCTTAGCCTAATGGAAAATTAAGCAGATGAAATAGACTGCCTTCTTTGTTTGTTTTTGAATGTTCACAGCCTTGAAAATACATGCATGAAAGGCTCATGTGAATGTCAGGCTTTTGAAAAGGTTACAGCAAAGGCATTGATATAATCCAATAAGGTT
Organism: Sigmodon hispidus; assembly: GCA_004025045.1. Lineage (NCBI taxonomy): Eukaryota > Metazoa > Chordata > Mammalia > Rodentia > Cricetidae > Sigmodon > Sigmodon hispidus. The sequence goes on along the minus strand of PVIH01007200.1, from coordinate 100,152 downwards.
ACTGAGTAAAAGATTTGAGCAAAGTACCCAAGGACAAGCCCATTACTGGACAATGACTAGAAAGAAAGACTACTTCCGACAGGATGGCCATCTTGAACAGAGCCTGGGGCAGAGTTATATCTCCTCAATGCTGATGTGATGCCTCCTCACTGGTCCATGGCCTCTAGATGCTGTCCATGCTCACCCGTGCTCTCCTCTGACCTGCCTACGCCTTTGCAGGAGTGTGAATGCCTCTTTAGAGTCAGGCGTGATTTGAAATCTATTATAGATATGTGGGTCACTTCCTTGATGTTCTCTAAATTTAGCTGCAGAGGGGATGGCCTCATTATCTCATTGTGTCACCAATTCAAGTGCATCTGTCTGTTCACACTGGAGTGCTTGGAGCTGGGAAGGAGCTTTGTTTGTTTGTTTGTTTGTTTGTTTGTTTTTGTCTCTATGGTCTCTGCTGTGCCTCGATGGCCTCATCTTTGTTTAAAAGAACACTTCCCAAGTTTGTTCATTTCAAGCAACTTTTAGCTGGAAGAAGGAGGGGCCGAGGAAGGGGACAGAGGGCAAGGAGAGGGTCGGTACCCATAACAAAATACCATCTGTAATAGAAGGGGCAATGGAACTGAGGGAAAATGTGAAATTTCAATAATTTTCTCCATTTTTGTAGATTCTATTTCTTGCAGATGTTATTATATTAACTTTAAATTTTTTTAATTAAAATTAAGATTTTTTTTTTTTTTTAGTTTCCAGACTAAAATCTCAGACAAGACATGGTGGCACAAATCTTTAGCCAAAGACAGAGAGGCATGGGATCTCTGTACATTCAAAGCCAGCTTGGTAAGCAGAGTGAGTTACAGGCTAGCCAGGGTTGCATAGTGAGAGTCTGTCTCAAAATGTTTATTCCTGTCTCCTAATCCAGAATGTAAACTGTAAAGCAAGAGTTCAATGTGCTTTGCTCTCGGTCTTCTCAGCATAAAGCGCAGTGCTTGGCATGTAATATGTGACCAGTAAATAGTAGCTGGACAAATGATGATCTGGAAGATGTGGAGATTGCTTTAAGCTAAAGGGTCTGGTGCCATGATGTTGTTGGCATGGTGAAGTAATGAGAGTTAGGTTAATTCTCATTTTTCAAAATCGCCTATTTTTCTCTGGAATAGAAATGTCAGTGGCAGAAGGTGAGGCCATCTCCAGATTCAATCATCTCCCTCAGACACCTGAAAAGTTCTTTTCGGGAACCTTTTCAGGCAATACTAGATTCTTTATAGCAGCCCAGAAAAGAATTTTAAGAAAAGCCAGTGTGGAGCAAGGTTGGGTTCAGTGAACGAGACCATGATACAGACCTTAAGCTCAAGGTCTGAGAGACCGGTATTCAGGAAGAAAGTATGACAAACCTCAAAGTATGTGTTTTAGTTAAGGTTTCTATTGCTGTGAAGTGACCATGGCAACTCTTATAAAGAAAAACATTTAACTGGGCTTCAGAGGTTCAGTCCATTATCTTCATGGCGGGTGATGCACAGGCAGGTATGGTGCTGGAGAAGGAGCTGAGAGTTCTGTTATTTGATCCATTTGTAACAGGAAGTGAACTAAAGCATGCTTCCTCCCACATTGCCACACTTACTCCAACAAAGCCACACCTCCTAATAGTGCCACTCTCCTTAGTGGCCGTTTTCTTTCAAACCACCACAGTATGTGTACGGGCTTCTCAGAGAGATACTCTTCATTGCCTTTGCAATGGTTACATTTAGGATTCTGGTGATTTTTGAAGTCATTCTTTTCAGAGAGTTGTGAAGGAATTCAAGTGAAATCACCTAGTAGGATGACAATTGATAAGGACTCTAGACCCCAGGGGCTGAGGAGATGGGCTCAGCGCCTGTCATCATGAAGCCTGATAACCTGCATTCAGATCCCCAGAACCCAGGTAAAGCCCAGACTGGGCACACAGCTGTAATTATAGCTCCTGTGGGAGCTGGGATAAGCCAGTGGAGAACTGCCTAAAGCTCAGGTTGGCTAGCCTGCCTTCTCCAGGGTAGCAACAATATGAAAGGTGGCCTCTAACTCAAAGGTGAGGATGGCGCCCAAAGTAGTCCCCTAGCATTTACCATGACACACACTCCTATACCCATACACACAAACATGTGTACATATACATGTCTTTTAAAAAAGAAAGCTAATAGTTTTCTTTGTGAGAGTCCCAAGAACAGAGGCTCTACCCACACATCCAGGCCTTTTATTTATTTATTTTTAATATTTTAAAAACTTTTAAAATTAATCATAATTTTAAATATTTACATACATTTTTAAAAAATTGATTCTCATCTCATACAGTGCATTCTGACAGTAGTTTTCTCCACTTGCACCCCGCCCAGTCTCCCTCCCGCCATTACCAGGTCCACCCCTCCTCCACTTTCTTTCAAAAGAGAACAGGCCTCCCAGGGATGTCCACAAACACAGTTTAACAAGTTACAATAAACCTTCATAGACCAGGCTGGATGAGGCAACCTAATATGAGAAAAAGGGTCCCAAGCACGGGCAAAAGAGTCAGAGACACCCCAACTCCATGTGTTAGGAGTCCCACAAAGACAGCAAGCTACGTGACCATAATACATATGTAGAGGACCCATACAGGCCTCGTGCTTGCCACTTCAGTCTCCATGAGCCCCAAGGAGCCCTGCTTAGTTGATTCTGTGGGCCTCGGTCTGTGGTAACTTCAACACTCCCCCTCTTACAACCCTTCTCCTCCTCTTCTATGGGTCTCCCAAGCTCTGCCTTAGGTTTGGCTGCAACTGCTCCCATCTGTTCCTTGATGAAGCCTCTCTGATGACAACTGGGCAAGGCACCAGTCAATGAGTATAGCAGAGATTCATTAGCAATCATTGACTTCTTTTTTTAGCCAATTGTATTTGGTTCTGTCCTGGGTCTCTGGACTATCTAGCCCCAGGCCTCTTTTATTGTTACAAGTGTCAGCTCTGTGTCAACAATCTTCACAGCAGACAGTAATGTTATGGAATGCTTGCTTCTCAGTTGACCGTAGACGTCAAACAGAGTTTACAAGGGGGCTCCCTTTCCTTTCTCCATCCATATGGTTTCCTGTCTTCCTGTCTTGCCTCAAAGGAAGTTTAAAGATATAAGTTGTTTGTCCAGAAGACTTTTAATTGAATAACTAAGGGCCAAGTTGATGGTGTTATCTAGTTTGTTATGCATTTGGGAGACAGAGACAGGAAGATTGCAAGAAGTTTAAGATCAACCTAACTTACACAGTAAGTTTCAGGCTAGGCTGGGATACAATTAAGGCTGTATCTCAAACAAACTATGGGAATTACTCTTGTATACAGTACTAGGTTCCATTGTCAAAACTGCCATTGAAGGTCATCTGGGATCTGTACGCCATGTTACAACAGAGAGTTCATCAGTACTTTCTGTTATTGAGGGAGGTCCTAACACCATAGCAGTTAAGTCTTCAGGGTCAGCAGTGTCTGCAGGAGTCAGTAAGAGGTATTTCTACATAGCAAGTTCACCTCACTTTCAGTAGGCCCTGTCAGGACTTTTAGGTCACCTTCTATGGGCATGTCAGATAAGGGGATAAGGACATTTCTTCTCAAAATTAAACTATTGGCTGATTAGTTAGTGTTTTAAACTCGACATCAACTCACTGGAGAACAACGTAGATTCAGTTCCAATCCTTGGGGTGGGCTGTGGGTTGTCAGATTGGAGATCTGAAGAGAGCACCAGGTTACCATTGTGTCTTCCAAGTTGTTTTATTCACAAGGTTGAGCTGGCATGCCCACAGCTGAAGATGGCTTTAAAAGCTTAGTAGGCATATCACCAGTGGCTCTTCATCTCAGGCACATAGCTATGCTCACATGGCTTCCCCTCCCTGGATGGTCTGGCTTGTAGGGCTGCATTATAGCAGTAAGACTACTTCACCTATTTTACTCAAGCTCGCGGGGAAAGAATGTGCGGAGAGTCTAAAATATTTACGGAATTCCAAGAATCCTTAATGGGCACTGGAGAATGTGTTTGATTTTTTTTTTTTTAACCTTTAGCTATGAGCTAAGGTTCTATGGCTGAGAAAAAATCCTCCTGACTTTTCTGTTGACTCTGCTGTTGTCATTTGGTTTGTGGGAAAAACCACATATCTAGGTGGGGCAGCAGTGATAGTGGCACCCATCTCCCCTGGATACTGCTTCCCTTTAGAATACTTCTCTCCCCAAGGCAGGAATAGAACCATCTCAGGGCACTGTAATTAACACCAGATTGCCTTCTTCCAGTTTTAAAATATGCTTTGACATCACAAAGATTATTTTTAATTGAAAATGCTTAGAATGAGGGGCTGGTGGGGTGGTCCAGTGGGTAAAGGCACTTGCTGCCCAAGCCTAGAGCCCTGAGTTCGATATCTCTACCCCATGTAAAGGTGGAAGGAGAGACCCAATTCTACAGTGCTGTAGTCTGATTTCTACATGTGTGCATCCCCCACACATCTTGTGTACACACACAGTAATCACAACTAATGAAAATGATCGGAATGGAAGTTGATCAATGGTGATATTCTCTGGTTTCTGAGCTCCAGCTGCTTCACAGGCTCTACTTATTCTCCACAGAATGATTGTGTTTTGGTTCCTCTTATTTCTCCTTATCCCCAGTTCTAGAAGAAACCATCTATGAAAACAATGGAACCCAAACATCTGTGTTTAAGACATGTGGCACAGGACACTAAGCCATAATGGAGGGTAGCAGAGCCGGTTAGAATCATTTGGATGAGTTGGTTTTGGAAATGTCTAGAAGTATGCATATGTTCAGACATATGTGTGAATTGCCAAGGTTGCCTGCATTTAACCTTTAGCTCCTTACTTGGTAGATATTTAAAAATATTCTCACTTTTAAATTATGTATATATGTCTGTGTGTGGGTTTGTGTGTATGAGCACAGTGCCAGAGAGGCCAGAAGAGGGCTTCCCATCTCCCAGTGTCCTGGAGCTGGAGTTACAGGCAGTTGTGAGCTATTTCGTGAGGGTCCTGGCAGCCAAACTGCTCTGCAAGAACAGCCAGTGTTTTAACTACTGAGCCGTCTCTCCAGACGTGATATTTTAAATGATAGAATAAACCTTCTGACTATGTCTGTTTTGAAGAGACATGTGGTCCTAAGAGTTCTTATATCCAATCAGAACATAAGAAAATTAAGACAACAATGTTATCTTACTATTATGTTAATTTAGTGTCTGTTGAAATGCCTTTTACATTTGCTCAGTTAATAACAGATCTTTAGGAGCACTCCATTTTCTGTACAGTCCTGTTTGAGCTTAACTTTTTGATTTACCATTTAAAGAGGAAATGAATAAAAAATCTGGAGCACCTCTGTACCAAGCATGTGTGTGGGAGGCTCTTTATCTACATTTACTTTTTCATACTAAAAAAAAAATATGAAATAGTCATCATTATTATAATTACTCTATGGATAAGCAAACTACTATCCACAGGTTAGTCAATTTGCCTACGTTCTTCATCCTTGTGTGAGAAGGCTAGGATGTGTACCCTACCTGACTCCAAAATTGATCTCTCTCATGGTATTTAACAAGCAGATGTGCAGCGTGTGCTCTTCCGCCTGCTCTGGCATGACTGTGGTGATACAATAGTATATTTAATAAAATTAGTCTGGAATATCAGAGGTCAGAATCACCCACAGTCAAGCTATGAAGATCAGAGAGTGGTGACCTAGTGACCTACACCTTTAATCCTATCACTCTGGAGTCAGAGATCCATCTAGATCTCTGTGAGTTCAAGGCCCAACAGCCAGGCAGTGGTTAGTCCCATCATTTGGGAGGCAGGAGGCTGGAGGATCTCTGTGAGTTCCAGGACAGCCAGGACCGTTACACAGAAAACTCTGTCTCCAAAACAAAACAAAAAGCTGGAAGAGATGGCTCTGCCCTCTGATATTCCAGACTAATTTTACTAACTATATAATATATCACCACACCTGACCACTGAAGATGACACACATTACCACCAGCACATGGATCAAAGCCCATTTTTAAAAATGCCATTACCTTTTTTTTCTGTCAAAACTAAAACAAACAAAAAGCCAACTACCATTTTCTTTTCACAGAAATTCTTACTAATATGTATTACTCCAATTTTTAAGAACACATATTTTTTATTTTTGTTTTGCATGTATTGTATCTGTGTGATTGTGTGTACACACATGTATGCAGCTGCCTTTGAAGGTCAGAAGGTGTTGGATCCCCTGGAGTTGTGGTTATAGATGGTTGAGAGCTGCCTGACATGACCCGGGAACTGAACTCGGGGCCTCTGGAAGAGCATCAAGTGCTTCTGACCACTGAGCCAGCTCTTCAGCCCCGTCTTAGTTTTTCACTTTTTAAAAGGAAAACAAGCTCAATTCCTTTATATTCTAGCAATAGTCAGAGAGAGTGTGGCACATCGCTTCTCTCACAGAATTTAGATACTGGATCAACATTGTCTTTTTACATTTATATGTTATTTTCTAAGTAAGCCTCGGGTTTTTTCTTTTCTTTTTTTCTTTTTTGAGACAGGCTTTCTCTGTATAGCCTTGTCTGTCCTGGACCTCACTGTGTTGAGCAGGCTGCCCTTGAACTGAGAGATCCAGCTACCTCTGTCTTCCTGGGACTAATGGTGTGTGCTCCCACCACCCAGTTTAAGGGTTCTTTAATAATGGCCACATTCATGAGTAGCTGTGAAAAACTGCTTATTTTCTTGGCTCTTGGCAAGCTTCAATGCACACTGCATGTATGACCTTTTCTCCAGACAAATGGAAGCAGACTCATCTAAAAGATTCCATAGTTGGGTAGAGGAAACACCTGAGATTTTTCAAGAGTTTTGTTTTCTCAAAGAAAGGAAAAAGTCAAGAGGTCAATGATGCCAGTTATAATAACTTCCAGCAAGTCAAATTCACTCTTGCTGACTTATTTAGTTGCAGGCCCTGGCCTCGGAACTAAAAACTGGCTTCACAGAAGCAATGCAGGAACTGACACGGATCCAACATGGAGAATATGCACTGGAAGAGAAGGTCAAGAGCTGCAGATGTTCCATGGAAGAGAAAGTCACCGAGATGAAGAATTCATTAAACTACTTCAAGGTGGGAGCTTCCTTTATTTCTCTGTTCAAAGAATATGTTGGTCCCAGTACCAAAAGCAGGGAATTTGCCTTTTCTTACAGCAGCCCAGAGTAAGAACTTTCTCTCTGAGCCATTTGTTAGTCATCATGGAGCAATATCCTTCTTATGCTTTTCATTTTCTGAGCTCTGTGTTAAAACTGGAGGCCACAATGAAGGCAAACTTCATCTCTTATTCCCCATTTGCTCAAAAGTATGCACCAGGTAAACGGCTTTTGAGATACCGACATGTTCTCTTACTCTATTGTCTTAGGGTTTCTATTGCTGTGAAGAGACACCATAACCATAGCAACTTTTATAAAGGAAAACATTTAATAAGTTTGGCTTACAGTTTCAGAGGTTTAGTCGATTGTCCTCATGGTGGGACATGGCAGTATGCAAGCAGACATGGTGCTGGAGAAGGAGCTACATTTTGATCCTGCCAGCAACAGGAAGTGGTCTGAAACACTGGGCATGGCTTGAACAAATGAGACCTCAAAGCCTGCTTCTACAGTGACACACTTCCTCCTACAAGGCCATACCTACTCCAACAAAGCCATACCTCATAATATTGCGACTCCCTATGAGCTTATGGGGGCCAATTACATTCAAACTACTACGCCCATGTACCAGCCTAAATTGTAGTAATTCTGATGTTACAGGAAGAGCTGAGCAATGCAATGTCCATGATTCAGGCCATCACGTCCAAACAAGAAGAAATGCAGCAGAAAATTGAACAGCTTCAACAGGAGAAGCGAAGAGAATCTCGAAAGGTTAAAGCCAAGTGAGTAGCTTGAAAATATTTAGCCCAGGCTAACCCATAAGCAGTGGCTGTCATACAGAGGCCCCGAGAAAACTTCCAGCTTTAGCGTGAACGGCATAGATCAGCCTGTGCTGGAAGAGATGAAGCCATATAAGCTGGTTAATACTGGGACTGGAGAGATGGCCCAATGGTCAAGGGTACTTGTTGCTCTTGCAGAGGACCAGCATTCATTTTCCAGCACCACATCAGGTAACTCTAACTATGGGGGATCTGACACCCTTTTCTGGCCTCTGTAGGCAAATGGATACACATACTCACACTCACACTCACATACAGTATATGTGAGTATGTATATGTGCCCACACACCTGTGTGCCTTTGTTGCATGGATGGAAAAAATGCTACTGTTTTATGGTACTTGGGGTTGAATTGTTAAGTGAATAAATCATCCCAAGCAGGGATGAGGGGGCTGAGGGAGCATTGGGAGGGACTGGGGGAGGGAAGGAGGGCAGCAGTGGTATACATGAAAAAAAAAAAAACCTTTAAAAATAAATAAATAAATAAAAATCATCCTAAGCAGATACCCAATATTGCGAACTTTAAAGACCCCCTATAAGGGCCAGGCATGGTGACCATGCCTTTAATCCCAGCAGTCAGCAGAGGCAGAAGGATCTACATAGCAATGGTCCACATAGCAACCCAGGCTAGCCAGGGCTACATAGTGAGATCCAGCGTCAACAATGAACATCAGAACAAAATCAAAGATACTGGTGATAGGGAAACCACTAGTAGAAAAGTAAGAATGAAAACGTTACAATTAGAAGTGATTTATATATACCTGAAGTTGGAGAACTGTTGGCTTCAACCATTTATAATTTATAAAAATATATTTATATGGTTCGGCCTGTGTGTGCCTTGGCAACACATTAAAAACCAAACCAAACAAAAAAAAAACCTCCCTCATCCTCTGGCATTATTCTGAACTGAGCCTCCCCTAATCTACCAGGTATTAGGAATCAAAGCATCCCTTCTGTTGTCTCCTTTTCTAGGAAAGCTCAAAAGGAAGAACATGGCGCACAGGCCGGACCTGCATCTGCGCCTGCGCAAACGCAAGGGAGCCCCTTCCGCTCCATCAATGTCCCCGAGTCTGGTCTCCCCAGTGAAGACTTTACCAACATTTTGCCTTCTCAGACCTATGAAAAAGGTATAGCCCATAAATTGTGGGGAGTTAACCTCACTTCTTTCTCCCTGATTCCTAGGGTTTGAGTAAAAGTAGGAATCGACTCACGTCCTCTATCCTCATCAAAAGAAAAGAAAATACTGTCAGCATTGTCCAGAACTTTCCTGGTATCTAGACTTTGGAAGGCACAAGATGACTTCTGGTTCCCGAGAGACTGCCCATTTTTAAATGCTTGTTGTTGTTTTATGGAAAAATACTAATTTGGCTTCTTCTAAGTGTCAATTAGAAATTAATAATTTAGTGCTATCGATACTATACCAACCATGAGAGAGCTAGATTTTTTTTAAAGTCACTCTAAAAAGTTATTTATTGGTGGTGTAATTCAGTACCTATATTTCTCTGGAATAACCAGGCTGGTGCTGTGTATAGGATAAAGTGGTCACCAGCCATTTCCTGCCTGTACAGATGTGAGAAATATGTCACAAGTGCCCTGCTGGCAGTACCAAAGGAGTTAGCTTTTCAAATGTTGTGATTCAGATCTGTGTTCAAATCAGGGAAAGTAAACAAAATAAGACAAAATTTGGTACATTGTTATATTCTCAAATGTCCAACAAAGCACCTACATACAGAAAAATGAGTATAGAAATTAGCATAGTCTGAATCTCCTTCTTGTTATAATTTTATATGGAAAGTCCTCAAACTTGCTTTACTGATTCGTAGACAGTACCTGTGTTATGAATAATTGAGCCTAAAATCCTATGGCAAGTGGCTTTTGGTGAACTTCCCAGAACAGAGTTGCTTGCTTATTGGCCATTATTTGTACATCTCAGTACTTCTTTTAACAGCCAGTGAGTGCAGCCTGGGGACAGGTGCTCCATCCACCTGGGAGGGGATTCCACAGGTGGTCCTTGCTCTGTGATGTGAAGAGAAAAACACATCAAGTTGACCATGCAGGTGAAGAGCAGGTGAAGATGGGCTCAGAGGAGAAGTCACATCAGTACCAGATCTGGGGCAGCTGTGTGCATCCCCAAGCTAGAATCTTAAAACACAGGTTTGCAAAGCAAATTTGTGCATCTCTATACAATGTGTGACAGCCCTTTTGGACAGGAATAAATCCATGGGATTTTGTTGCTGTTCACTGAAAACAGCTAATCCAGATGACTGCAGTGCCCACATACATTTATTTATTTAAGTTTTTTAACTTATTATTATTCATTTGTATGATTGCAAGCGAATGTGTGCCACAGCATGGGTATGGAAGCTGGTGAACAACTTTTGATGGTGGGTGGTTCTCTCCTTCCATGAATTTCAGATCAAACTTAAGTCTCCAGGCTGTGCGGCAGGCCTTTTCTCTAATGAGCCATCTCACAGACTGGATTGAAACGGTTCTCTTACTGGCAACCTCTCCTTCCCTGCTCGTGATAGAGACAGCCTCATAGTTTGTTCCACCCCCATTGCTGCAAAGACTTTGGAATGCTGTCTCTTTTTAAACTTTTGTTTAAAAACATACCTACTATGGTTTTCCTCTCCCCTCTCTCCATTCCTCCCCAGTTTTCCCCACACCAGCCCCCATCCATTCCTCAGAGAGGGTAAGGACTCTCAGGATAAGTCAGTGCAGTCTGGCATATCCAGACGAGGTAGGACAAAGCCCATCTCTCCAGTATCAAGGCTGAGCAAGATGTTCCTTTATAGGAAAAGGTCTCCACGAAGCCAGTTCATGTACTAGGGATAAATTTAGTCCCACTGCCAGAGGCCCCACAAACTGCCCATGTCATTCAACTGTCATCCATATTCAGAGGGCTTAGTTCAGTCCCATGCCAATTTAGGCACCCTTCCCACTATTGCTTGGAGTTTTAGCTGGGGTCATCTTTCTGGGTTCTTGGATGTTTCCCTAGTACCAGGTTTCTCTCTGACCCCACAATGGTCTCAAATAGAGTGCATGGGGTGGTGGTAGGGGGAGCAATTCAGAAGGAAGCAGCAAGTGCAGGTACAGAGAACTGCTCTGGGACTATACACTCATAGAATGATTTGGGCTGTTATACTGAAATGGAAACTGTTGGAAAGATGAGCAGAGGAGAGAGCCAGGGAGCATCATTCTGCTCTGTCCACTGTCACCATCACCACTTCTATCCCTATCACTGTTAAACAGTAAATTGGCTCTCACAGCATTCTGAGTATTACTTGAAGAACTTTGTGTATTAACTTATTAGATTCTTACAGCAGTTGCTTGAAGTGGGTACCACTGTGGGCATCTTTAGCAGCTGAGTACTAGCATTGGCCCCACTGCCCTGCATCCCCCCTGCTCTGTCTCTCTCATCTCACGAAACTATAAAATCTGCAAGTTTGTCCTTTTCCTGAGTCGTAGAAGCTGCTGAATCCACGTTGGTAGAACAGATGCTGAATAAAGCTTTCTTTTCTCTGGCAGCCCAAGAGTCCAGATCTGTTCATGGAGGAGATGGCAATGTGAAGGGAATGATGGGTCCTGGTAAGTGATTCTTCTTGGTTTACGTTTTTATTATTAGACTCATGTATAACGTGTGTGTACACAGGTTTGGAGGTCAGAGGACAGCTGTGTGGAGTCGGTTCTCTCATTCCACCTCTATGGTTTCTAGGAACTGAACTCAGATGGTTGGGCTTGCAAGGCAAGCCTTTTACCTACTTGCCTTACAAGTCGTCAGGGCACCTTTCCTGCTCTCCTGGACCAGCCTGAGCCCAGCAGGAAAGGACTCAGACATGTTAATCAGTTTCTTGACTCTAATAAATACTGAGAAGAACCACTTAAGGGAGAGGAAGTTTATCTTAGCTCCTAGTTTCAAAGGTTTCAATCCAAGGTCAGCTGGCCTTGTTGCTGTGAACATTAGATGAACAGAATAACATAATGGGAAGCCTGTGGCTTAAGACATTACTTCGCAGTACCCAGGAAGCAGAGGGAGTAATAACAGGAGGGAACTGGGAACAAGGTACACATTACAAGGGCAAATCCCCAGTGATCAGTTTCTCCTAGTTATGCCTTAGTTTTCATAGTTTATCACCTCCCAATACTCTAAAATGGAATCCATTGTTGGATTAATCTACTAGACACTTCATATCCAAGTGATAGCACCTGACAAGAATAAGCATTGCTTTCACTTACATTTCTAAACATGTGCTGAGTAGTGACTTATTTAAATCACAGACAGAGGAGAGCTGGTACATTTTAAGAACAAATAAGTATTCTTAATTCTTTCTCGTTTCAATAACTAATAAGCTAACATTTGCCAAGCTCTCACAGGGGAATATACCATGGCACAAATTTTTCTCGCATCGCATACTTTATAGTTTAATCCAAAATTCACTTCATTGATAATTCACCAGAACTTACACATTATTTAACCTTCCCTCCATTCTTTCCTTTTTCCATTTCTTCCAACTTAGCATCCATAGGATAAAGGGACTAAATAACAAACGGAAGATCCCCTACCACCACCCAGATGTCTCTGGTACCTTGCCCTCTCTACTTCCTGCAGTTCCTCCTAACAGTGCTGCAGATACCTCTTACGTTTACTTGAAAGCAAGTAGATACAGGGGTCAAACGTGCTGCTTTAAATCACACTATGCTATAAATTTTCTAGTCTAGCGTCCTAGTCTATTGAGTCACGGTCTCCTGTGTGTAGCCTGGCTGGCCTCGAACTTTCTACAAAGCTAAGGATAACACTGGATTCTTGATCTTCCTATCTCCATCTCCCAAATTAATTCCAGGCATGTACCACCATGCTGGGATTGTAAAAACTTCCTTATTTTGTGGCATTTTTATACAACCCTCCCCAAAAAACACACAAACAGGCAAACAGAAACAGCACCAGAAAAAGAGAGGCATGTCTGCTGGTTGGGAAATTTTTAACCCTTCGTTGATGTTTACTCTTTTAACATCCACCTAGCAATATATTAGTTAAGACTTAGTAACAAACACTATTTCCTTTTCCAAAAAAGAAAGTTCTTTCTAGCAGGCATTGTTTTCCAGGAGTGAGCCCAACAAATCCAGAAGCAGATGAAAATCTTAGTAAGCCTTCTCTCTCAGCTGAGATCCAGCCCAAGGGCCATCCCACACCTGGCCTGTGGAGACAACCTAAGGATGGCAAAGAATGGGATGAGGAATATGTCACAAAAGATCACCCAGATAAGCTCAAGGAGGCTGGCCAGGGCAGACACAGCTCCTTGGAAAATGTTCTATGTGAAACCTCTTTAGCTGGTAAGTTCTGAGGGGGCATGTGGGTGGAAATACTGGAGAATGAGGTGTAGAAGAGTTCTGAACAGAAGGACTAGAACCTAGGCAGTGCGGGTGGAATGAACACATGATACCACCTTGAATCTTTTCAAGACGAAGTCCCTACCCTGGTGAGACTACCACCTTGATTCTGGGTATTTATGACATTCTGTATTGTAGAGCTTCGGCAAAAAAGAAAAAGAAAAAGCTAGTTCTTGGAGAATATCTATTTAGTGAGTGATACAGAATTTGCCAAATGCCAATCATTTAGTATTAGCTACTGCTAATATATCAGACACTGCAGCAGGCCCTTGTCTTCCTCTTTTATCCTCCTCTTCTTTTCCTTCATATAGTAAATGAGTACTGACAACGGTATTCTCCACATTTGGGGGGGGGAGGAAGTAATTTTTCATAATACTATTTTTTATCAAATACATGAAAATTAAATAGAAGTAAAAGCTTTTAAATTATTTTTAACAGGAAACAGGAGCAGATACTTTGAATTCTTTCTGACAGTTTCTTTTGGTACTTGTGTCTTAATTCCTTTTTTGTTGCTGTACAGAAAGTCATAACCAAGGCAACTTATAATAGAAATAATTTAATTTGGTTTCCAGTTTAGAGGGCTTGAGGTAAAGATGGTAGATGGTGGAACAAGAGCAAGGCTCACGAACCACACTGGAACTCACAAGAGATCTTTGAAACATCAAAGCCCAGCCCCAGTGACACACCTCCTCCAACAAGACCACACCCCAGACCTTCCCAAACAGTTCCACCGGTTGGGAGTCAGACATTTAAATATATGAGCCTGTGAAGGCTGTTCTAATACAAACCACCACAACTTGCCTCATATTTTATGATATTTTGTAAACAATACTTTGTTGAAAGTTTATTTACGCGGAGTAAAATTCATGGAGCTACATTTAAAGTTAAAGAGTTTTTAATGTATGCAAGTGGACAGTGTGTATGTGCAGGTGTGTACGCTACAGCAATATATGCTGTTGTCTGAGTGTGGGGATTGTGTGCTAAGTGCTTTACCCTTGATACCTTTGTGTCCTCATTTTGTTTTATTTATATAAAATATCCAAATTGTGCTGTCCATAAGCCCCAGGCCATGGAGTCAGTCATTGAGCATTGTTGACCCCCTGGGGGCGTACCTATAAGGAGAACCCACTCAGCCTCTCAGCTTGACTATTTACATATGAATATTGACTGTGATCCTGCTCAAAATCAATACATATATTCCTGTTATGCTGGGAATTTCTCTCATGCTTCATTTTCATCAGCATCTATGCAAAGAACCATTGTAACTACATAGTAGTTTTGTCTGTTCCTGAATTTTGTATGAATGGGATAATTCTTAGTGTGTTCTTTCTGGATGGTGTCTTTCTCTCAATATGTGTTTTTGAGATTCATCTACATTGTAGTTGAGATTCAACTACAATTCATTTAGTTGTTCATTTTTTTTTTTTTTATTAACTGCACTGCTTGTCATTATCACCTTTTAAAAATCCACAATCAGGGATGGCTCAGTGGTTAAGAGCACTGACTGCTCTTCTAGAGGATCTGAGTTTGATTCCAGCACCCACATGGCAGCTCATAACCTGTCCCAAGATTTTTGTTTTTCTTACTGTAACAAAAACTCTATCATTTATATCTTTTTATCTTTAAAGCGTTTATCTTAGAGATCTCAGACACTTATTCCAATTGTGGCCCATCACACTATTGTCACCTTGGCTTATCAGGGAGCCATTTTTCTCTCATGGGTGTGAAGCAATTCTTCCCTTGTCTTTCAGCTCCTAATGTTGCTATTGGAGAGCCTGGCATCACAGTCCTCTTCAGTTCTTTGGAGGTTACTCAGTATTTCTGTCTGGTAACATTAAGCAAAAACAAAACCAGGACTTTAATCTATTCTATGTATTTTATACTATACTATATATACATATATGCATAGACGCACACACACATATTACTTTGAGCAGGTACATGAATGCCATGGGCATGGGTTGGGAGCCAGCAGTTTTGCCTTCTTACCTTGTATGTCCTAAGGGTGGAACTTGGATCTTCAGGCTTAGCCACAAGCTCCTTTGCTCTCTGAGCCATCTTGCTGGCCCCTCCTTCTGGTCACTTTTAGGATCTTCTTTTTATACCCAAAGTGCTACAGCTTCACAAGGCTGTCGTGGTCCTTGTGATGATGTAGAGTCTTTTTCACTATTTATGCAGAGGATAACGGGCCTCTTCTCTAGTAACACATGTCCTGGGATGCCCTGCTTCCTATTAATTTTGAAATGCCATCTCAGCCATAGTTTTCCTTTTCTTTGAAGCTCCTAATTTAATGTTAGATTCCCTGACTTCATTTTTTCACAGGCTAACATTTTCTTCAATGTGCCTTTCTTGTCTGTGCGTGGCTCCCTTGAAGGGAAAGTGAAGGGGGATGCCTTTGACTTGCTCCACTCTTACATTTTTCTATGTTTTTAAAAAAAAGTCAAGAAGTTTCTTCTTTGAAAATAATACCCACTGATTGTTAAATGGCTAAAGTATCTTGTATATCTTTTTAAGAATATTAATTGTAAGATTTAATTATCACATACATGTGTATTTGTCTTTTCTCTCCTTTGGTTTATTCTTATTTAAATGTCTCAGTATCCTTAATTATTTATGTATTCAAGAAAGATTATTTCCCAAAAGAAAGAAAGGAAGAGGGGCTGGAGAGATGGCTCAGTGGTTAAGAGCACCGTCTGCTCTTCCAGAGGACCCGGGTTCGATTCCCAGCACCCACATGGCAGCTAACAACTGTCTGTAGTTCCAGTTCCAGGCAAACACCAAGGCAAATAAATAAATAATAAATAAATAAAGTTTAAAAAAAAAAAAAGAAAGAAAGGAAGAGAGAAAGAAAGGAGAAAGAAAGAAACAACCCACCCCTAAATAACCTAGAATTTTGTGTTATCAAAGTTGTCAACAGTGAGCTTCCTTATAAGCATGCTTATTAGGTAGCAAATTTACATATTGGTAAGTGATATCATTATGTCCATGTCTCAGGTCTCCTGTACTACTTGGGAAGTTCAGTGTATCAAGTGGTGGGCTGCCAGTCTCCTGCCAAGAGCATTTAAGCCTTGCTGCTGGCACTCTGGGATCTGAAGGCTAATGTGGTCAAGGGCTATCTGTTTCTCATTAGCTGCTCACTCTGCCTTTTATACCGACTTTAGCTCAGGCTAGGGCTTTCCTAATGCTTGCTTCTCTCATTTCTTGTGAGGTGGAGCCAAGATGCACCAGTCTGCAAGTGCAATCTGGAGGTTCTTACAATTTATGCAGATTGAGCTCACTTGCTTCTGGGTACTGGTGTGTGCAATCCCTGAGCCTCTGCTTCTTCTTCTCAGGTTCTATGACTGTGGACACATGGTTTTTATGAATCTCATTCTTCCGTTCTGCTTTTCATTTTGCCTAGATATGCTGATGTCTGTCTTTCTCTCCTCTCACCTCTTTCACTTTACTTCCTTTTTATCTTTTCTTCTTCTTTGTAGTAAATAGTTTCTGGCCCGGCTTTTCTGGCCTAGCACCTAAGTTTGGACCTGCTCTCAGCCCCGCTGCCCCTTAGCCCCAAATAATCACACAGAAGCTTACATTAATTTCATGCTGATTGGCTTATGGCTCAGGCATATAACTTGCTAACTCTTAACTCTTAAACTAACCCATGATTAGCCAAGGACTTAGTACCTTTTCTCAGAGCAGCATCCTGGCATTTTTTCCTCTGTGTCTGCTGGCACCTTTATCTGACTTTTCCTCTTTCTAGAGTTTTCTTAGTCTGGAAGCCCTGCTCACACTTCCTATCTGCCTTCTGGCCAATCAGTATTTTATTAAACCACTAGGAGGGACAAATATTTACAATGTACCAGAACATAATCCCACAGCACTAATGCTACCTCTTCCTCCTCTTTTTCTTTTTCTTCAGTCTCCAGGGGTTCTGGTTAAATACCTGAGAATGACTTGGGACTTCTGATTCTCTTGCCTTCAACTCCTGGATAACAAGTGTGTGCCACCAACCTAGTTTATGTGGTTCTGGGACCAAAACCCAGGGCTTCTTACTTGCTAGGGAACATTTTGCCAATTGAGCATTCTTCATGTGTTTTTGTCAATTTCTTGCCTGACTTAGCATTTGGGAGGCAGTTGATTAACAAAAAATCCCCTTGGGTTTGTTTTAAAGCAAAAAGGCAGACTGTGGCCTTAGAGCTGCTTGAATCTGAGAGGAAATACGTCATTAACATCTCTCTGATCCTGAAGATAAAGGCGACATTCCAGGGCTCAGATGGAAAGAGGAATTCCAAGGAGAGAAGGTACCTGTGTGCTCTTTGCCTTTGCTTTTCAGATTGGCTAGGATGTAAGGTAAGTTATTCACTGTTTCAACTTTGGGAATTCTGGGCCTAGAGAGTCCCAGAAACAGTCTTTGAAGAGAGAACAAGCAGTGAGGGCAGATCTCAAACTTAGGTTCTCAGCAGGTACAAAGTGAGGATTGTCTGTGTGCCTTCAGTCTGTGACAAGTCTGTTCAGAATTTAAATCAGGGTCTTGTGTGTTCTTTGTGAGATAGACTTCATCTAAATCCCAGGAAATGGGGGAGGCAGAGTTGTGAGAGCTAAGGGCCATTAGATCCGGGCTGGTAGAACTCTTGTTCAGGTGATCTGTCCCGCACCAGGTACTGTGTAAGAGTGTGCACCTAGGTGTGTGTGTGTTGGGGGATGGGGGGAAAGTACTTCCTGCATACTGGCCCTAATGTTACAACATGTACCTGCTTGTATTCTTTACTCTCTCTGTTGGAAGAGACCAGGAAAGAGAAAAGTAAGGCTTAAAGAAAGGACTAATGTAATAAAGATGAGATTATTCAGAATGAAGCAAAGAAAAGAACATTCCTGATGAACGGGAAGTCTGATTATGTGACATTATTCCAGTAAGCATTTATTCCATAAGGTGACAAACAGTTCATGTTGAGAATCTACCTAAGGAAGCTCCCATTGTCCTGCTCCTTATAGCTCCTCCCATTTTACTTGACTTTGGGGACATGCAATAGTCCCTCTTCCCAAACTCAAACACCCAAACTCCCAGCTCTATCGAAATGACTGAGGTGAGGAACTGTTCCCCAACAATTCACAAGAGTCTTGACTGTTTTGGAGGATTATTTCACTACAAAATGGAGGTAAGCTAAATATAGAGAACAGAAGAGTGACATGACATGATCAACCCTTGTTTTATAATAACGGCTCTAGGCTGGCTTTACCTGCCCACAGTGGCCTGGATTTTGTTTTTCTCTGCCCCATTTGACCATTTTATTTCCCATTCAGAGACCTTAGTACAGCCTGGCTTACTCCCACCTGCTCTTCCAGGGCTCTGGGAAGGTTCTGGACTCTAGCTTTTGTGTTTTGTTTTGTTTTCCATGCTCAATGGAAAGAGAGTCTATCTTTTGGTGTGGCTTTGCTTCTCTACCTAAGATCCTAAGCAGCAGCATCTCTTTCTGGTTTCCGTAAATTTGGGGCTCTTGTGTAAAAGCTGGAAAGATGCATTTACCCTGGAACAATGCCTGGGTCCTATACTCTGCACTTGATCTGGAACTTCGTGACTCTTCGCCAGCACTGGGGCTTGTAGTCCTGGGGCAGAGCACTTACCTATACCATTCTCCACACTGGAAAAAGAGTGGCCAGATCCCTGTGACTTCTACATGTTAGAGGAAGACTCTAAGTCCAGAGATGCTCACAGCCACATGGTGGGTTAGTACCAGAAATCAAGTGAAGGCCCATTTGACCTGTCTTCTGAGCTCTTTCTGGGTCCAACAGTTTTTCTAAGGGTCTTGTGGCTTCCTGGACATCATCCTTATCACAGCAATGTGTGGAGGTTTTTGGAGAATCAGATGCCTGAATGTATCACTTCCTGTTTCAGAACTCAGGCTTTTCTCTTGACCAGTCCAGCAAGTCTTACTTCAGTTCTCAGTCATTTGAAGCAGGGATGCTAAATATGTCCCTAGCTCCCCAATAGGCAAGTCCTTTTTATGTAGTCAACTTCTGACTTTCTGGTGTTCCTTCGACCTATCACTGAGGACTGAGTGGATCTCTAATCCTATAAGATTAAAAAAAAAAAAGTCCATTATATAATCTCTAATTAATCAAGGTAACCCTTATCTACCACATATATGACAATGTTGTTCATATTGGTTGTAAAGTTACCCTGTTTTTGCCTTTCCTCAGTCAAATAGCAGAAAGCTTCAGTTTGGAGTGTTGTTACTCAAAGTGCAGTGTCTTGCTCTGATTCTGACAGTGCCTGCTGCCCTTTCTATCCTACATTTATTTAGGGTTCCATCATCCTCTTTTCCTCACTGTATTTCTTCTTTTTTGTAAACTCTTCTGAGACCCTGATGTACTTTAAATAGACCTATTGGCATTTTTCCCCATGAGAATGTATTTGATGACTTCCCTGATCACAAACCACAATGCATCAGCATTTGCTACCTCTCCAGAAACAACCTGAGATGCAGCTACTGGAGACAGCTGGACACTCAAACCTGACATGGCCACATCTCCTCACACTCTACCATACAATCTTAGGACTGCCCTAGAGAGAAGTGAATCACTCAAGAGAGTCCTCAGTTGTTTCAAGCCAGCACTGTGAGCTGCAGGGCCCGTGGGTCATGAGTGACAATGCTACAGAGTTAGAGCCCTGGGCTTCTTTGGGGGTGCCTCATTTTAAGATCAGGGTTAGGTGAGCAGTCCCGAGGACCCCTGTGGCAAGGACTGCTCTTTAATCTGCTGAGCTAAATTCAGAGCCACGTCTACCAAGCGGTGACAAGCTCTGTGCTGCACATGGCACATGTTTATTTATTGAAACCCATTCAGTATGGTTGGAAACTGATGCTCTTAAAGCCGGGGGCGGGGGGTATTTTGGTCCAATGCTAATTTGAAACTATAACTGGATTTTCTTTAATGGCTGACATTTTGTTTTCATCACTATTTAATTACAGAGAACTTTGAAGTCTACAGGAACTACTCATATTGCATAATATAAAAAAAATGAGAACCCTTGAATATTGCGTCCAGCAGTCTCTCTTCAAAAGAGAGACTGATGATGTTCTCCTGGCTATACTTCTTGCCTTCTTTCTCTCTCTGATCTCCGTCTCAATCCCTCTACACTCTCCCTGACTTCATACAGTATATTTTAAAGTCCTTTTCAAAGTGTAAAAGCCTCTTTCAATATTTGGTATAGGACACATTGCTCTTCATATAACATGGAAACATTCTTCTATTCCCGGCTCCCCTTTCCCTTAGGCTTACATGGTTCTCTTTGTCTCTCTCTCTCTCTCTTTTTTTCCACACCAGCCTTTTTTTGACTCCTCACTTCTTCATTTCCTCTGAAGTTAAAAATGAGACACACAGCAGAGGCATGGTGGCACCTGTCTTTAATCTCAGCATTTGGGAGGCAGAGGCAGGCAGATCTCTGTTTGAGGCCAGCCTGGTCTACAAAGCAAGGTCCAAGACAGCCAGGGCCGTTACACAGAGAAACTCTTTTTGGAAAAATCTAAATAAATAGGAAAGAGGCTAAAACATGAGGACTTGCCTGATCAGCCCTAGCCTACAGTTGGCAGAATACAGTCAACAGAGCATCCTTGCTCATTGTGTCTCTTTGAAGCTGAAAAAGAAAAAGATATGCAAGCTCCTTTATTTCCTCAATTCCCCAAACTTCTAGCTGCCAATGTTATCCAAATCTCACCATGGACCCATGTGGCATTCTTCTAGCTAGTAGCTAAGAATAGATTGCTTCGGTATCAGTGTTTTGGGTATTGCAATCTAGAACATTGAAAAGAATTCCCTTTAGGATTTCTATGGAGTGTAGCATACATGAAGCTGTGCCAGGTTAGGTTTTAGCAGGTCATTCCTGTGATGTTCTTTATTCTTTGGTTGACTCACATTTGCATAAGGGCCTTATTTATTGTCTGAGGGTAGCTGCTTTGCTGAAAAGAAATTTAAAATCCTAAATAGAGACCTGTGAGAGTGTTTTGGATGATGAAAGTGGGTGCTGTGTTTATTCTTATGGGACTCTTGTGAAGTCCTTCCTTTGTTCCGTTTCAAGCCTCTTCCCTGGCTCTTTGCGATACCTTGTCCAGCAGCACTTGGATTTGCTTCATGCCCTGCAGGAAAGGGTCCTGAAATGGCCACGCCAAGGAGTCCTCGGAGATTTATTCCTGAAGTTGACAAATGATGAGGTAAAGTGTCTCCTTTCTATTCTGTTCTGTGAATACATTTGTGTCTCACTCATCTGCTTCTCCTAATGAGGAACCAAGAAGCAGTTAGTTTCAGAGTTAGAAGCTCTGATACCTCGTCTAACCTCCCCAGGCTACAGTTAACGGGGTAGGTTCATAGAGATTCAAAGGCTTTGCTGAAATCACCCAGCTTGCAAGGTAGTTGGTTCTCTATGGCTAGAATCCTGTTATGTATTTTACCTTCTGTTTCATGACTTTGTATATACTATTATGACCTCTACTGACTATGTATATGTGTATATGGATTTATATATGTGATTTTGTTATATACATTTGTACATATACATCATATATACAAGCATGATAATATATTACAAATGCTTGTATATATCATATAAAATAAACATGAGGTATGGTATATTTTTATGTATACTTCCCATTCTTTATAGATTTTAAAATGATAGCTGTTTGTCTTGAATGTCTCTTGTTTAGTAAAAGAGTGCTGAATTTTAAGCTCTCTTTAATGTTATACCAGGAACATACTCAGACCAGAAGTTGCAAACCCAGATATCCCCAGGACCAGACAATGGCTTATATGGCTGAGTTAAGACAATGTGGACTGATAGAAACATGGTGGAGTAGACTGCATTTGTCGTGATACGAAGAACAGCTACTCAGATCTATCCAATTATTATTTAGGGAAGAAGAACTAGAGTTCTTAGATTGTTGTTTTAAGAGAAATGAGATCCAGAATTTTATGTAAAATGTTCTTATTTTTAAGTATTGTGTGAGGTAGTTAAAGTTAGCTCATGTTTTTGCCTGCATCCTTATTACATTTCTTGACTGCTGTTAGCAACACAAATTTTCAGCTTAATTACTTGTGTAGAAGACAATGTAAGGCCATGTCTCTAATGTCTCCTTTGCTTTTGTTCAACACACTTTTTGGAGCTAGGAGTTACAACATAAGGGCATATAACTTTATGAGTTGTTTTCTTGAGGGGAAATTGCATTGGTGAATATGCATTAGTTAAAATAGGCAACTATGAAAACATGGAGAACTGTTGGTTCAGATAGTAAGAAGTGGGTTGGATGAAGTGTTTCATAGGGACATAAATGAACATCATGAGAAGGAGTTATACATATAAAATATGTATTTTTATCATTTAACAATGTAAGAGTACATGACCCTAAGCACTTCACTACTTTCTTGTTTTGAAGGTAGAATGGTTGAGTTTTTGGTCTCACATTGTAGTAATGTTTATCTTAAAACTAAAACAGTTTTTATAGACATAGTCTCATGAATCATGGGCTTCTCTTGAACTTGCTATGTAGTTGAGGATGACCTTGAACTCCGGGTTCTCTTGTCTCTTCCTCTCAAGTGCTAAGATTATATATGTGTTCCATATATACATTAAACATCAGGGGAACAAAAAAAACTATTTAAGAAGATTAACAAGGGAATAGAGAGGGTACTTACTGCTCTTGCTGAGGATCGTGGTTGGCTACAATAATCCACCTGGTTACTCACAACCATCTGTAACCCCAGTTCCAGAATAATTGATACTTTTTGGCTTCTGAGGGCACCAGGCCTTTACATAGGGTACATATATACATCTAGACAAACACTAAACACACATAAAATAAAAATAAATCTTTATAAAGATGAGTAAAACCCCCAAATAAAAAACATAGTTAATAACTTACCAGAATATTTTCTGAATTCTGCTCATTTTTATGTTCATGGTACTATAAAAATGTTGTCATTCGGGGCTGGAGAGATGGCTCAGCGGTTAAGAGCACCGTCTGCTCTTCCAGAGGACCCGAGTTCAATTCCCAGCACCCACATGGCAGCTAACAACTGTCTGTAGTTCCAGTTCTAGGCAAACACCAAGCCAAATAAATAAATAAATAAATAAAGTTAAAAAAAAAAAAAAAAAAAGTAAAAATGTTGTCATTCCTATTTTCAGGTTCTTACCATGCATTTTTGTGTTTGTTTTAAAGAATAATTTCTTGGATTATTATGTTGCCTACCTGAGGGATTTACCTGAATGCATTTCATTGGTTCATGTTGTGGTTCTGAAGGAGGTAGGTTAATGCTATGCGCATGCACCATTTCTTTACACATCATCTCTATCATGTTGCCAATCCATTCAACAGTACCGCACATGCCCCGTGAGCTTGTTTTCCAGGCTGAGGAATGCTTTGACATGTTACTGATGCCCCTCTTCTGTACAGTCCAACCAAGGATTAGAGTTCTTTCTCTGGTCCCTGAAATGCTCTAATGACCCTCTGATCCACTACATTTAATAGACAAAGTAGGTAGGTGGTCCAGAGGTCTTCAGTGTGCAATCTAATTTCTGTTTTTAGGCTCAGAAAATGAGTCTCAGACCTGCATTCAGTTCATTCTCTGTCAAGTGGCTCTGTCAAGCATGGGTACTTTTATGATATATTGTGTGTTTGATATGGATGTCTACACGTACAATGTGTTTTTCTTATGTCAACGAGAAAATAGAGTATCAGAGCTTAAAGCTGAGAGCAATTGCATTTCATAGGAGATGAGAATCTATGTCTTACCTTGTCCTTCACCTCCCAAACAATATGAGTATCACATGCTAGCATTCAACAAATGTCTGGGAAAACGAAGAGAAATGAAGGTACAGAAGGGGAGGCTACTGTATTTCCTGCCTGTAGGCTTACTGACCAATTTCGAATCATTTTCCTGCCTCCACTCTTGAAAGGCTTTGGTTCACTCTTAGAACCTATTAGTAGGTGACTTGCTGGAGAAAGCCTTAATGCATTCATTTAATTCAAGTACAGTTTACTGAGAGCCTACTTCTAATTAGCACTGACTTTAGAAGGGCTGGGAAAGAAAGAAAAACTTGGATCGATGCAAAAGAAGTATATGTTATGTTCCCTGCTGGAGAAGAGTTGTCTGTTTGGGCAAGACTCTGAACATATAGCCTCTCCAGCAAGAGAGCAATGCTTCATGACAATCTCTAGAAAGAATGTGCTTTGGAAATGACCATTTCCTACCTGGTGGGAGGGATCTCTGGTGTTCTATTTGCAGTGCTGAAGGGACACTGAAGAATGACTCCTCCTTTTCTCCATTTAGGGTGATGAGGAGATTAAGTCCGATATCTACACCCTGTTTTTTCACATAGTACAGCGCATCCCTGAATATCTGATACATCTCCAGGTGAGCCTGGCTGGAACAAGCCAACAGACTTTCACACTGAACTATTATTTTTGGTTTTCAAATTAATAATACTATAAAGGCTCAAGGACTCATTAATATTTTTAAAGAAGTAGTCATAGGTTGCAATGGTTACACCATACCACACTATACCATACTCAAGAACGAGCTAAAATCTATTCTTGAAATTTTTTTGATACCTGTCTTTGACATTCTATTTTTACTTACCAGCAGTCTCCACTTGTGGGGATCTAAGGCTTTTATAAGCACTCTCCGTAGCATCTAAGTACCGTATTCAGTCTCCTCCTCTTTGGTTCTACAGCCATCAAAATGTCACCTCTGGCTTCTTAATTTCTTTTCAACCTGCCCACTAACTACTACCTTGATGGCTTCTACTCGACATGGATCAGGGTTCTGTCATACCTTGGTCATATTTTATATCACAGAAGAGCCAGGAGGAGCTGACATTCTTAATGTAATTTTTCTCTGGAGCCCTGTAGAGATGTGGAGTTTAATTCAATGCCTTTTACTAGTAACATCTCTTACTGCTGATCTCCATCTGCTCTGGTTAAAGCTTGACTGTTTTTAAGTAATTCAGTGAAAATATCTTAGCAATGCTTGTAATTGACCTCATCTAGAAGCATCCCGGAATTAATATTGAGGTTTTCACCTGGATAAGCCTTTATGTCCTAAAAAACATTTCTCATAATTACCTTATGGATCCTTTCAACAGTTTTATGAAACAGTTATTATCATATTTCATAAGGACATGGAAGACCAAAGAAGTCCCAGTACTATGTTCAAGATAACAGACCTAGCAGGCATAAACCTCAGGCTGAAGCTCAGGTCTTGCAAATACTAGGTAAAGAGGCCTGGGGCCTACTTTCTAGTTTGTATTCAAATCTTTCTTGTATCATTTATTAGAAGTGTGACCTAAAGAAGATCACCAAATTTGGTATCAAATAAGTAAGTTTTCTTACTTATTGTACAGAGGTCATTACAGTACCTATATAACTGGGTTATGATAACAAAATTAAGAAAATAATGAATATAAAATTTCTTAGTTCCTGGCAATAGGAAGTATTAAAAAAATAAATAATATAGTCATTGGGTGTCAGCTTTCTCAATCCCATTATAGCACAGAAGCTCTTTTATTCCATGTTGTGCTACTATAACAAAATACTTGAGGCTAGGTTTTTCTTTTTTTAAAGGGAAGAGGTTTATTTTGGCTCACAGTTTTGGAAACCCAAAAGCACTGGTGTCTGATGACCCCCCTCATGGTAAAAACAGTGGTAGCATAGGGAACAATGACAGATCACACAGTATGAAAGAGGAAGGGAGTGGTGCCCAGGCTGAATTTCCTGTAATTCTTCTTTCCCATAAGAACCAACTCCTTGGGGGCTGAAGAGATGGCTCAGCGGTTAAGAGCACTGATTATTGTTCCAGAGGACCTGAGTTCAATTCTCAGCATCCACATGGTAGCCCACAACTGTCTGTAGTTCCAGTTCCCAGTTCCAGGCAAACACCAAGGCAAATATAAATAAACAAACAAACAAACAAATAAATAAATAGCTAACTTTTTTTTTTAAAAGAATCAACTCTTTGAAACCAGCATTAATTTCTTCATGAGCATTGTCAGCACCCAAGCACATTTCACTAGGTCACACCTCTTAAATGTTCCTCCACTTTTAGAAAACAAAGTGGACATTGTAGATGAAGCTTCCAGCACCTGAACCTTTGGGAGATAAACTATAGCCAACCATAACATCAGGCAATGTAATATGAAGGGGCCACTGTCCACCCCAGCCATCCCACAAGCTCACCCAGTGCCAACCATTCTCAGCACTAGTCTGTCTGACTCCTTTAAATATTGCTTACGGATAGTTGTAAGAACATCATTATTACCTCATATATCTAATTATTGGGTCTTTCTAACTTTTCAAGATGGAATTATATTAGGTTGCATTCAACTCACATAGAACAAAATGGCTTACATTCTTTTGATGTGATGGACAAAGCAGAAGTTTGAGCTTTCTGCTGATTGGATAGATGGATCATGTGTTTGAATTGTTTTGATTGATTTGATCTGAACTCGTAGTAGCTCAAACTGAGGTGTGGGAGAGACAAAGCAACTGGTCAGCCTAATTGTGCAACCCTGATTCCTTTTCCCTTCCATCCAGAATGTTCTGAAGTTCACAGAGCAGGAACACCCCGACTACTATCTACTACTCGTGTGTGTTCAGCGCCTCCGAGTGTTTATCTCTCATTATACCCTGCTGTTTCAATGCAATGAAGAATTGCTTATTCAGAAACGGAAAAAGCTCAAAAAGTAAGGTTGTGACGGTGCAGCACCTGACAAAGGTTTCTGAGGAGAGGGGACAGACCTATCACTTGAGTTGCTGGAATGAGATGAAGTAAGGTAGAAGAAAAAGGAGGGAGACACCTATAGGCTGGCCGTATAACTTCAGAAGAAAAGCACTTTGCCTCTTTTGTCCCCTTATGCTGCTTCTCTTAACTTTCCAGGTTCAAAATTTCATTTTAAAGGTCTGAATATAGTTTCCTTCATTAATTGAACTCCTGTCGTTGCTAGATATGGTTGTGCACAGTGAATATGCCACAATGGCCAAAACAGCTATAAACCTCTTTCATGGGGCTTAGTCTTCAGAGCTGAACAATGAAGAATCAGTTAGGTGTTAATGAGTGGTGAGGACAGAAGTGTGTGACTAGATTTCACAGTTTGAATGTGCATCATCTGGGCCTCAGGGAATAGAAGCTACCCAAAGCAGAGCTTCCAGATTTCCTTAAACATTCCATCCATCTGGAGAATATTGTCATTTCTCCAGGGGTTTCCTACTAGAAAGACAGCCTCTCCTGACAGGCATGGCTCAGCACTATCCTATATCCCCAAACTATTTTTGGTCAACTGACAGCTATTATTATAAGCAACTGGGCTTACAAAGGGCTCCAGGGACAGAGAATATGTCACAGAAGCTTCATCTGAGAGGCAGGCCTATTTTTCTTAGCCTAATCTCTATGTTCAGAGAGCCAATCTCTGTACTGTACAACCTGAGATTTATTATTTTCATTCTGTTAGGTCATCTATGGCAAAGCTGTACAAAGGGCTGGCTACTCAGTGTGCCAATGCTGGCCAAGATGCTTCCCCCACCGCAGGTCCGGAGGCTGTCCGTGACAGTGGGATCCACTCAGAGGAGATGCTCCAACCCTATCCTTCTGCTCCCAGTTCTGCCCCTGCTGTCACGTAAGCATCTGTTGCTAGAGAAACATTAGCAGTAGTGCCCTTGAGTCCACTGCACTTGTATAGGTTAGCAGGCTGGACTGCATTAGAAATGTGTTCTCCAGAACTCCATCTTCTTCCTTGTCCTGTTTCCATATCAACCGCAGAGCAGTCGATCTGATGCTTGGATACCAGAGAAAGACACTAAGAGGCAGATTTAGGTGTTAACAGGTGGAAAGCAGAAACTCACTTTGTGCATTGCTTTAACTCTTGAAGCAGTGTGAAATGTTTATTGTAAGTATAATAAATTGAGAAGGTCTACAGTATACCCAGGCCAAACTATGGTTGTTGCTACATCCTATGTAGGGAAAAATAAAAGTATCAACCTTTCGAAATAAGAGTATTGGTGTAAGGTCAGTTCATTTCACCTTTATATATATATATATATATATATATATATATATATATATATATATATAAAATCTGTAAATATGAGTCCTAAGTTTCATTCTAAGATTGATGTCTTGCAATCCCTTAAGAGATTCGGTGTTAATATTTACATATGCAACCATACAATTTCTGATGGAAGAATTAAAATATACATAAATAGAATATTTTGATCAGTGTACATTAGTTCATTTATATATAAGCAAGACAACAAAAATCCTATTTGATGGGTTGCTACACTTTTTAAACTTGTAAACATTGCTGTGTGTTCCCATACAACAAAATTCTATAGAAACTGGGCAAATTCAGATAGTCTTTACATTGCATTAGTGTTTTGTGGGTAGTAGTTTGAGATGACAATCAAAATGCTCTATAGCCACGAAACTTTAAAGAAGTTTATTATAGAAATGTAAACTTTACACATTTGAGTCCCCCCACCCAAAACCAAAATAACAACAAAGTGTGTAGTGCTTTTGCAGAGTCCCAAATTTAGCCAGGCTGTGGCCAACCTGGTGGTCTACAGAGTGAGTTCCACAACAGCCAAGGCTACTCTCTCTCGAAAAGTTTCTCTTCTGCTATCACCACTCAGAGTTCAACAATGTATTTTGGAACACCATTGTTCATGTGTAAAGATCTGGAGGCTGTATCAAGTTGGTTTTCCAGTATTCTGTATGTGACTCCACCACAGCAAGGGAGAGAAATTGAAGAGGGGTATCTTGAGAGTTGCCTGGTGGCAGGTAGGCTTGAGACTTCCACCAGACCAGTGATAATGTCAGCCTTTGTCTGTTGGCCATGTGGCGTCTAAGTGACTTTCCTGGTCCCTGTTTCCACTCTTTCAGACGGGTCTAGGGATTCTTGAGGAATCTCTCTAGTTAGTCTGTGGAGCTTGCTAGGTCATCCAAGAAGGCACTTGGGAGTGAGGTGAGGAGCTGGCCTCTGGGCTGCTAGCTTGGAGAGGGCTCAACACTATTTGATCATCTCTCTTGTATTGCTTCCTCCTTTAAAGACATTTGATGCCTCAGGCGAAGAAAGGCCAACAACAGCAGAGCCTCATGGAAAGCATGCAGCCCGGGAAGCCGGGGGACTGGGAGATGGAAGGCAGAAAGCACGAGCGGCCCGAGAGCCTGCTGGCACCGGCGCAGTTCTGCGCGGCCGAGCAGGACGTGAAGGCGCTCGCCGGGCCATTGCAGGCCATCCCGGAGATGGACTTCGAGCCGTCCCCGGCCGAACCGCTGGGCAACGTGGAGCGCTCGCTACGCGGCCCGCCCGAGCTCCTGCAAGACGCGCGCGGCTTCGTGCCCGCCGGCTACGAGGAGTTCGAGTACGGAGGCGAGATCTTCGCGCTGCCCGCGCCTTACGACGAGGAGCCCTTCCAGGCGCCGGCGCTCTTCGACAACTGCTCGCCCGCCTCTTCCGAGTCCAGCCTGGACATCTGCTTCCTGAGACCCGTGAGCTTCGCCATGGAGGCCGAGCGGCCGGAGCACGCTCTGCAGCCCCTGCCCAAGAGCGCCACGTCTCCGGCGAGCAGCAGCAGCGCCTACAAGCTGGAGGCCGCGCAGGCGCAGGCGCAGGCGCACGGCAAGGCCAAGCCGCTGAGCCGCTCGCTCAAGGAGTTCCCGCGCCCGCCGCCCGCCGAGGGCGTGGCCCCGCGCCTCTACAGCACGCGCAGTAGCAGCGGCGGCCGCGCGCCGCTCAAGGTCGAGCGCACCGCCGCCCCCCATGGCCCCGCCGCCGCCGCCGCCGCCTCCCGCGGGGCGCCGCGGACCTTCTTCCCCCAACAGAGGTCCCAAAGCGAAAAACAGACCTATTTGGAAGTAAGGAGGGTAAAGTAAAACCGAACCGAAGCCCGCCTCGGCGCCCCCCACCCGGGCCTAGATGTCAGGGCCAGCCCCGGTTCCCTTGGCGGGGAGGGAGGAAGCAGAGGCGGAGCCCGTACACGCTTGGTGACAGGCTCTGGACTTGGTGGCATTCGAAGGCGAGTGGCAGGGCGGGTACCACACCGAGAGCACGAAGGCAGGGAGAGCAAGACCTTCTTGGTGCATAGACATGCTTACAGACACATCAAGAGGAAGGGAGGGAGGGACGCACACAAAGTATGAGTTCATGAGTGAACGAATTGCTGCTTCCTTTCTACGTGCTGCACAGCCTGCTCGGGGCACCTTCTGGTCCAAATGTGCAAAATACTGAGCATGGTATTCTAGCCACTTCCAGTTATCTTTCTTTGTGTCTTGGTTGCCCTGTCTCATTGTCGACTTCGAAGTTTGTTGCAAAGAGAATTCATTTTCACTTGCTTTCTTAGAAAAGGCTGTATTGACTCAAATGCGCCTTGAGCTTCAATGAATGTTGAGGCATTTGATGTTTGTCCTTGGTGTCTCCAAGCTTTGGGATATTTAAAAGTGTGTTCCAACCCTAACTACGAAGAAGCAGGCAGTTTTTGGGCAGGCACACACGTTTTCAGTGTGACAGAAACAATTGATTAAGCTTATTTACACGCTAGCACTCACCTGTGCTATCACCTTTTCACTCTTTCAAGAGAGTGGATCATGTTGATGGTTGCAGACTAATTTTCCAGCCAACACAGTGCCTGCTGTGTGTTCTGTGTGCTGACTGCTGAAGCTTCAGAAATTAACAATCCAGAATGTCCCACAGACTTATCACACTGGAATTATGATGATCTGGGGAATATAGGAGGAATCCCTAAAACCTCTTGTTGTGATGATGTTAGATGTGTTAGAGAATGCAATCTAGGTACATTGAATATCTGAATTAATTTTAAAAGCTGCTTAGTATCTATTTGAGGTTCGGAAGAGCAAGCTAATGAAACTTTTTAAAAAGACTCTTGAGCATAGAACAATTGGGTGTGCATTTCCTTTGGCATACTTGGAAAGGCAGAAAAGGGCCTCAGAAATGGGACTTTTTTTCCACCTTTTGTGGCAAGTCCTAGAGTTAGCTGCCCACCTGGGTTCCAGGAATCAACCCCAAAGTGGACAACAACCAATACTGTAGTATTCTTCAGGAATCAGATTTTCCTTCTGGCTCTGATTTCCTGACTCAAAACCTTAAAAAAAATTTTATTGGGTTAAAATTTCTGAGACAAATTAATGCTAGGTATTCTTGAAAATTCATTGAAAGGGGAACTTGAAGAGAATAATACCAGTTTAAACGTATACATTAGAATCTCCTAAGTGGTATAGTATATGCTTTAAGAATACTTCTATTTTACTCGTTCATAAAATGAGGATTTTTTTGCCCTAATTAATGTGTGAACTCACAACAATAATAATATACTTCCCTAACAAGGGAAGACACAAGATCAAGAGATACCAAGGAAGAATCATGCAGAGTTCAGGCTAGGAGAGGCTGTGTGTAGATATATATGTGTATGCATGTGTATGTAGCACATGCATGGTTATGTATATCCATATTTAATGTGGGGCTAGATGGGACATAAGCTGCCCAAAATAACCCTGTGAAACTATCCTTAAAAGGGTCAGTTTTCAGTGGTTGGGATGAGGAAAACCATTCTGCTTCAGTCTCCTATACCTCACCTGTGACCAAAAGGCATAAAGCCAGTTTTAGTGTCTTTATTGAGAGCCAAGAAAGAAGACAGTGTGCTTTACTGCAAAGAATGCCTGGCTGGGCAGTAGGAAGTCTAGGTTCTAACCCAGGCTCTGCTATCAAATAATTGCCTGCTTTGGACAAGTTACATGGCTTTCCTGTGCCTCCATTTTTCTTGTCTATGAAAATAAGATATTTGGGGAGCTGGAGAACAACAGCTCAGAGCACTGACTGCTCTTCTAGAGGACCCAGGTCAAATTCCTAGCACCTCCATGGCAGCTCACAAGGTCTATAACTCCAGTTCCAGGGAATCTGGCATCTACTTACTTCTTTTCTCCTTGGGTATCAGGCATGCACATGGTGCCAGACATACATGGCAGAACAATATACATAACAAAATAAGTTCATATAAAAATAAGACATTTAGTGAGCAGCAAGATGGCCCAGCAGGTAAAGCTGCTAACCTGAAGGCCTGACTTTGGTCCAGATCTCTCAAGATGGCAGGAGAAGACCATCTGACTTCCACAAAGGCTCCCTGGCACTTATGTACCTGAACTTACACACAGGGAAACAAAAACCACTGAACAGTAGGTAGAACAATCTCACTAGCTAAATTTCTGTTCACATTCCACCCCAAGAGCCTGTATGG
The DNA here is from genome assembly GCA_004025045.1 of Sigmodon hispidus. Taxonomy (NCBI): domain Eukaryota; kingdom Metazoa; phylum Chordata; class Mammalia; order Rodentia; family Cricetidae; genus Sigmodon; species Sigmodon hispidus. The sequence goes on along the minus strand of PVIH01007200.1, from coordinate 67,544 downwards.
CAGAAGAACTGATTTCTGCAAGTTGTCCTCTGACCTCCACATGTGCCCTGGCAGGTGAACCCATCCCCATCACAAATAATAAATGTGATCATAATTTCTAAGAAGTAGATTATCTCACAGGGTTATGAAGATCAGACCAAAGAAAGCAGCTTGAGACTATGCTTTGTAAAGTATGAGATGCTATACCCAGGAAAAATGATAGTAAGACCACTGTTTCACAGGCAGATTTTTCTTAATTTATGGTTTCCCTGAATGGGAGATTTGGCATGGATCGCAGTTAAAGACTATTTTAATGGAGGGTCCACAGTTGATAGGAGGCAAAACCAAAACTCCTGACTTTCACATCTAAGTGTGCACAACAATTATTTATACACTGAAGATTCTACCTCAGAGACTTTCAGGCTGCTGTGGCTGTGTTATCTGCTTTGACTTCTTAGGGTTACTCAAATTAAGCAGCTGCTTTTAGATTGCTTTTAAATCACAGTCACCTCAAGGTCAATATTCTATTCATGTAGGATGTAAGTTTGTATACATACCCAGCTCATTTATTTATGTACTTAAGTATGTGTGCACATGGGCTGCAGAGATGGCTCAGTAGTTAAGAATACTGGCTGCTCTTACAGGGGACCCAGGTTCAGTCCCCAGCACACCCATGACAGCTCACAATTGTCTGTAACTCAGATTCCAGTTGATCAAACTCCCTCACACAGACATACATGCAGGCCAAACACCAAATACACATGGTAACAGGTCTCCATTTAAAAAATAAACACATAAAAGAAGTATCCTTATTATTTTTAATTGTACTCTAAATATGTACTGAGTTATATAAGTAGGATGAAAGCAAAGTTTAGACACACCAGTTAGATATTTCTCAACACTCCCCACTAAAATTCAGAATTAACAACAAGACTTTAAAGTTATGGTTACATTGTTGATAGCATCTTATTGATCTTTATTTCCCTCAAAAGTAAAACAGACAATAATAGTAACAAAATCCCCTTAATATTCTTTGTAGAAAGAGAAACATACCCAGAGATACCAGGGGTCGAGGATTGGCTTATTCATGCCAGCACAAAGCTTATTTTCTTTCTTTATGGTGGCTGTCGGCATAGCTCAGTGATAAAAAGCACTGGCTGTACTTCCAGAGGACCTGGTTTCAATTTCCAGTACCCACATGGTGGCTCACAATTATTTGTACCTCCAATTCTAGAAGGTCCAATGCCTTCTTTTGGCCTCCATAGGTACCAGGCATACACACATTAGGTACACAGGCCTACAAACAGGCAAAACAGCCATACACATAAAAGAAGAATGTCTTCGGTATTATTGTGAGTGCTGTGGTGGCAAGCATATTAAGGTTAGGAAATGTCCTGGTTAGGTTTTTTGGCAGCTTGACAGAAACAATAGTCATCTGGGAAGAGAAACCTCAACTGGGAAAATGCCTTTATCAGATGGCAAATAGAGAAATAGTGATAGAGGGGGCCCCAGTCCTCTGCGGCAGTGGGGGGGCAACAGGGGGCGGTGGGGGCAGTGGGGCAGTAGGCGTTCTGCCCCTAGGCAGGTGTTGTGAATCAGCCCGAGCAAACCATGGAGAGTAAGGCAGGAAGCAATGTTTGTCCATGGTAGGCCACTGCTCCCTTTGAGTTCCTGCCCCGACTTCTCTCAGTGCTGAACTATTATCTGGAAGTGTGAGATGAAATAAACCATACTTTCTGAAGTTGCTTTTGGATCATGCCTTTGTCACAGCAATAGAAAGCAAGCAAGGACAGAGGTCAACCTGTGGGGTCCACTTCCTCCTCAGGACCTCAGTCTTGTGTAGCGAGTGCCTCCGCATGCCAAGTCGTCTCGTCAGCCATACGTTCTATACTTTCCATTGTCAGCTGGCTTACTTTCTTGACTTGTCTTTATTGTTGTGTTTGGCTGTGGCCTGTTTTGTAGGAAGACTTCCACTGGCTCAGTCTTCCTCTTTCCGCCTGCTCACTTCATCACCAGTGCTTTTGTTGGGACTGGAAGCCCACAGGTGCTCATGGGAGCAGGAGAGGCAGGTGGTAGCTGTCCCCCAGCCAGGGTAGATGTTTTTTGGAAAAGAGTGAAGACATTGCCTCTTTTGTGTTTTCAGGAGATGCACTTAGAGGACGCCACCCGCTTCTGTCCAAAGGAGGAAAGAGAAAGTGAACAGACTTCTTTCAGCGATCAAAATCCCAGGCAAGACCAGAAAGGGGGCTTTCGCAGCTCCTTCCGCAAGCTCTTTAAAAAGAAGTGAGTAACCCTTAGATAAAATAGTGTTTGTAACTCATTGCCCTTTGGCAGAAGTCTGAGATTTTAACAGTATTAATTACTCAGTAGCCCGGTCTCTCACACAACTGTTTCAAGTTCAGAGTTTGTATCCAATTTCTGAACAGAAGCAAATTTAGCTCCCCTGCCACTTCTTAAAATCCTTCCTCCTCATTCCTAGAGTTGTGTCCTGAGAGGAATGAGCAGACAGGGTACCCTGGCAAATGGGCTAAGGTGAGAGGGATCCTCTGTAGGAGCTGGGTGTTCAGTCAGACCTTCCACATGTGGGAAGTGATGAGGGCATGTCAGCACTTCTGTGCACATAAGCCTCAGCATCCTGGCTCTAAGAAATGCATGTTGGTACTTGTAAGGGTTTTCCCTGAATGAATGGCTTTGGCTCAGGTCCTAGTGAAAACTTTCAGAGTGTCCATGTTAGAAGGGAAACAATGATGTTTCCTTCCTGGGTCTTTCTAAGACTTACCGACGCATGAAGCATTACCTCACAGACATTTTGGCCAGTGCTGAGTTGCAGTTTGGGAGGCAGGGCCAGGCTCTAGCATAAATGTAACGAAGAGAGAGATAACCCTTAACATTTGACCAGCACATGATTTAGCAGTCCAGCCCTTGCCTGCCTGGGTGGCTGTTGTTTCTACCTCCCCAGGTCCTCAGACCTGCCTTCCTCTTCCTTAGAGACGTCTCCTTGCTATTTTACTCCCTCTTATCCTCTAGATCATTGTAAGTCATTTTCAGTCTCAAGTCTATATTTTAATTATTAGAAAAATTGGGAAACCACTCTCTCCTTGAAGGTGGAGTACTGGTCTCGATGACAGAGAAAGTGGGGAGAGCCTACAGTTGGCTTTCTTTTTAATGATTTGTCTGATTCTCCAGTGGGAGGGTGACTCTGAGATTAGTGGGTATCTGACTGTTGGTCCTTGCCTGTTGTTACTAGAAGGAGGAGGAAGAGGAAAGAAGAAGATCGGTTCTACAGTTAACCACAGCCCTACAGTCTGTCTCCTTCCCTGCAGTTAACCTCAGCCCTACAGTGGCCTTCCAGTTTTGCTAGGCAACCCCAATGCATGCATGATTGTCGCTGGACCCTCAAGTTACTTTACATAGGGATCGAGGCTTAAGAACTGTTTATTTCTCTTGAGGATTATGGGTTTAGATTTTTCTTGGGCTATAACTGCTAGTGAGATGAGTGGGAAGAAGTAGGGAATCTGCTGGTCTAAACTTGGGGTTTAGGCCCTAGACCCTTTGAAGAACTCCAAACTCCTAAGGACACACATTGCTTGAGTCTATTGGATATTTTTTAAGTCATAAGATTTCCAAAAGAACTAACTATTTGTTGCTCAATACCATTTATAATGACTGGTCAGAATCTGTTTGAAAACAGTGAGCAATAGACCCACCATTGGTCCCTTTACAAATTTCTGTTTAGCAAAGAGACCTAACAAAATGGCCTGTTAGATAAGGCATAGGGACAGCTTCGCCCTTTTGTATCCAGAGGGTAGGACTAGCAGGAGTGAGGAGGAGGAGGAGGAGGAGGAGGAACACTGTAAAAATGCACTTGCCCAGACCTGGCAGACTCACCAGAGTGATCCCTGAAATAGGAGCTAGATGACCCTGCTTGGGTTCTCTGGAAAGAATTCCTGCACTGGGTGGGAGATTGCTCAAGAAATCATCAGCTCTTTCCAATATGTGTATTTGTTTTTTCCGTACTCAGTCTGAATAGTCACTTATTTTTGTCACTCCAAACTAGATGAATGTGGTGTTGGCCTGTAATTTTAAAGGTTCCCAAAAGAGAAGACCCTACCATCTTTCTATAGCTCCTTGCCTCCACAGACCTTGGTATAATGCAGATGGTTTGCTGTGGGCTCTTTAGATTCACACTGGTTAATTGCATTCAGTTCTCCTGCAACTTTGGGCATTTTTTCTTAGGAAAAAAAGGCCAGTGGATTCTCTTAGTTTTCTCATAGGCCAGTTTGCATCTGTCATTACTGTCAACAACAATGGCACTGTCACTTCTATTTAAAACTTGGAAGTATTATCTGAGTGGAGATGCAGGTGGATCCACTTGGGTGATTCTTCTTCTGGCAGGTGCTCCTTCCCGGCTTGGAAGATCTGGTGTAGGACTGTCAACACCAGGCAGGCAGTTCCCACTACACCTTTGTATTTAGGGAGCTCTTCAGGGACTTGGCAAAGGTTAAAGAAGCACCTTAAGTATCGTCTGGGTTTGTCATCTAAAGACTACAGATAGTCTGTTAAGGACCACACTTTTGTATGTTATTACAGAGAGAAGGGTCAGGGAGTTCCCAGGGTAGCACCTAAGGGCCTGTGCCTTTAACTCAGATGTAAATACATCATTTTTGTATGGGTGCACAATTCCAGGCATGCATAAAGGATCATGGATGACATGGTTCCAGCCATTGCATAGGAATTTGCACTCTGAACTCAGGAATGTGTAGGATGAAAGATAAAATATCCCTTCTAGAAAAATCTATATGGAGGCTGTTAAAGACTTAAACATAGATTATTATGAGGTGCAGGTAGAAGAAAATCAAGCTATTTTGTGTCAGGAAGTCAGCTGGCAGCAAGCCCAGGGACATTAAATAGCTCAAGCTGGGTCCTGGACACCAGAGCCTGGCCTCTCGGGTCCAGATGGGCAGGCCCAGGAAAGCCACTTATGTCTTGTTTGGAGCTCACTGCCTTCCTCCCCTACAGCCCTCTGGAGATTCAGTCCTGTCTACACTGACACACTTTTTGTTCCATAGGGGCTTGTTTGGCTGGTGGCCCCACACACCCAGAATGCTGCTTCGGGATGAAGCTAGGCATGGAACCAGATGCAACAGAAAACCCGAGAAAGGGTTCTCTTCCCTCTGAGGCTGGGAGGGCCGAAGGATTCAAAAGGCAGAGTCAAGTTGACATCATAAAAAATATTCTGAAAAAGTGCCCACGATATTTGAGGAGAAGGGTAACCCTTTTATTGTTTCCATCTCAGGCACATTTGTCCTGGGTAGATACAGGTCATAGATCCCTGAAAGCTGTGCAGAATTGGTCAGAATGAAGTCTGAGCATGTTAAATGACTACACATTTCAAATGTGATTCTTAGAAGCTAGGGAACAGACCTGATATGAAAGGCCAATGCTTGACTGAGTAAGTTGAAAGATAAACTGTCCCCTTTAGGAGAATTCATGTGGACACTGTCAAAGACTTAAACCCAGGCTATTGTTGGAGCCGAGGCAAATGCTTTTTCATCTTTGTGTATAAATCTTACACTTGGGTAAGTGAGTATTCTTGGCTAAGGCATAGCAGTGGGGAAGAGACCATTTAAGACAGTTTGCGGGCGAGGCCTGTAGACCTTGCTCCCACCTGTTAGCATCAGTTAGATGGTAGCAGAAGATAAAGATGCACCATCTAACTGGGTCCATCTCTTTACCCTTTCCCTTCCTTTAGTATTTCATAATTTCATGATTATTTCCATCCTAGCCATCCTACTTCCTCCAGCAATTGCATCAAAGTCTATTTTCTTCATCTCATGCTCACGAGTCCTTCTGCAGGGCCCATATATTTGAATATCAGTGAGTCCTCTTCGATGTCTGTCTTCTCAGTAGTGTTTGCATATGCCTTCTTTGTGGAACAGTCCGTGGAGCAGAAGGCAAGACTCTAAGAATCACACGATCATTTTATACTATTTTCTCTTCCTTCTTAAAACTCCACCCTCCCTCTTACCCTCTTTGCAGTTCCATCATATCTCATTTAATTTCCTACATAATTTGCAAATTCAAGAGGGGATGCTTGAAAGGATAAGTAATTTGAGTTAGCTGACTCTGGCTAGGAATACTTCTCAGCAGGTCATCTGAAATCGGTTATTTTAAGTGTCTTTGGTGTCTAAGGGGGTTCCCAGCACAAAACATCAAGAAGTAGTAGCTTCTGCCCATTTGGAGCTTTGTAGTTCAAAGGAACAGTAGCCTAGCTAAAAGTGACAGTATATGGCATATACTAAGAGTGTTCATTCAGCACTCTGTGATAGATAGGTTAGTAGATAGGCTAACAAGACAGGTGCTTCTGCACCTCCTCTGACCCTCTTCATCTGAAGCCCTAACACTTTCAAGGAGGACAGTCTTTCTTCTTACGTCTGTCTCCCTTCTTCAGCTCCACTTTTTCAGGGTTAGCTGTAGCAAAGTTGGACTTTCTGACCTACCCAACTTGAATTTTTATTTTTCTTTGTCACTTGATTCCTATATGATTAGCTATATGTCTGTTGATTCCTCTTCCTGTCAAATGATTGAGAGACCATGTGCCAGAATATAGTGACTTTACTGTCCTTCTGTGTCTGCTCAGACAGGCCCTGCAGCTTGCCAAGATGGGTTAGGGTGTTCAAAAAATATTTTTGTGTTTTATAAAGAAAGGGAATTTAAAACACACACACACACACACACACACAATCTTTTTCTCCTATATTCTACAGGTTTTCCCTTACTTATTTACATTCCACACCCTTAGAAGGGTCCAGGTATATCTAGAATATGTTGATCATTATGGAAGTCAGTTAAAATTTTTCTCAAAAAGGTGAAAATGAGCTTTGAATCATTTTGCTACAGTAGAATCCTGGATTTTGAAAGTGATTAGTAAGTTAGCCAATAGTTACTTTGTAGTTAGTATTTAGAAATGCAGACATTTGTACTGGAAACAGGAGATTTAAACAAAAAAGAAAGAGCAGTTAAAGAAAAAATGAGCTGAGTTTGTGGAAACTAGACAGGGCGATTTTGGCATTTGTTTCAGAAATGGGAACTCAACTGGTGAAGATTTCTGTGGTCCCTGGGGCTGGTGGTGACAGCAAAGCTTTCCCATTTCCAGGTAAACTCCAGTTGCATGTGGGAACCTCCAGGTATGACATGTTGGGTTTTGGAGAGATGAGCTGTAGGTAAGAGGGGAAATGTGAGGTGGAGTGAGTGTAGATTGATGACTTCACTTGAGGTTGGCATGGGAGAACAGCTGAGAAGACATTCCTGCTCCTGCTTCCTGCCCTAAGAGACCAGCGATTCTCAGCTTCCAGATACAGGGAGAGGGAAAGGGTGAATAGCTTTACTAACTTCTGGGCACAACTATGCTAACCAGTGATGATTTGAGCAAGAGGGAGGCAAGAGTTTCAAGCACTAAAAGCATCCTGGAGTTTTAGGGAGGATGTGAGTCTGTTTCCAGGGAGTTAGGCTGGTCCTTGAAGGGAAAAGTTCCCCACCCAGATACTTTCTTAGCTCATAAGTATCTGATGTACTAGAGCTGAGAGAGTAATTTTCCTCTATTTACTGGGATAGTGAGAAAGTACTCCTTTCTAATCAGAAGTAAAAGATTGCTGGGTAGCTACGGCTTCTTTTCTGTTATCTAATTGAGAAATAAAAATGTTTCGTCCATTCATCAGGTTTCCAGACACCTTTAGTCTTTCTGTAGGCCCAATTTTTACTTGAATACTAGAAGAAGATGTTTGAATTCTTCCCAATAATCTCAGTAAATATAGATTCATAATTAATAATTATTAATAACAAGGATTTGGGCTGGGGATATATAGCAGTAGAGCACTTAGTGCCTTGTGTGTGAAAGGCCCTGGAACCAATCCCTAGTATCTCTAAAACAGTACAAAATAAAGCAACCTTCCCAAAAAATAACCAACAAAACCCTCCCAAAAAAACAAGAGCTCAAAGATAGTATACCAAGGAAGTGAAAGAGCTTGGCGGCAAGTTATCCTGCCTTTGTGTTTAGGGAAAGCATGTCTGATGCAATGGATAGAGACACTGTTCACTTGAACAGAAGCTTTGGAGCATCACTTTTATACATCCCACACAGGAGCTTCTGACACTGGTTCTTGGTTAGCGGGCTAGTTTGCCCATTCTAGTTCGAAGTTTAAATTAACGAGAGAGCCCCAGGTTAGTTGTATGCGAGGTTATTTCTAGAAAGCCTCCTCCCTCTAGGGACTTCTGACATGAACAGACTGGAGAAGGTACAGAGCTGGAATGGATGGCCCAACTGGTTTAACCAAGAGAAAGGAAGAATGCACCCTCGACTGGGGACTCAAATGGACTGAGTTGACTATTGATTAGTCTTGGGCTCCTTTGTGGTGGTTGAGATGACTGTACTGATTTCTGCATTCTACCAAATGTAGCAACATGTGTGGTTGGTTTCAATAAATCTTTCCTTTAAAAATGAAAACAAGCACAAGCAAGAGTTTGTAATGTAATGCCTAGATTAAGCAAGGGCCCTTGATAACCATTTTGATTTAAGGGCCTTGGTAATCTGTGGAGTAGTTATTTTATTGAATCAAAAATAGATATTTTTGAGCTTTTATTCCTGTTACAATACTTTCACACGGTAACTTACACTGACATATACAGTTGTCACAATTGTCCCCATGAAGCATTAGAGAGAGAATCTGTATGTTCATTGCAAATTTTAGATACACATATCTTAACTTTTGAAATTTAAGGGAATGAAAATGATTCCAGATCTAGGAGGCAACTGTTTTACAAATGCAAAGCAATTTGGATAGATAAAATTTTGAAAACAAATAAAACCAAATCAACCTGTACTTTATCTGTGTGCTGAGATTTTAGGTCCAGTGGATCAGAATACAGGGAAAAAACTAATGAGAATCCCTCAATGGATCCTTCACCCACCAAACAAGATTTCTTCAGAAACCGACTTGCTCTTGCAAATGACCTTGACCAAGGAACAGCTGTGTAAACACATTTACAGTTGTATTGTCAAGTGGTAAGAGGAGGGTAAAAGCTTGTATATATCTCTGCAGGAATATATATCAATGTATAAATCCCTGAGGAAAACTAATATAAATATTTACATACGAAACTAAATCAGCAGCATACAAGATATTGAAGAGATGAAGATTAGTCAATGGTTAAGACTTGGCTTAATGAACCTCAGCACTTGGGAAAAGGGAGATGAAGACCTTTCACAGAAAACATAGTACATTTGGAGGAAAATAAATGTCTGTAAGAACAAAAACTTGCACCTTGAAGTCATTCCCCAAGTATAATAATAAGCATGTTCATTTTTAGCATGGATGTGAATTTTGTGCTTCTAGGAATTTTAATTCATAGTTTATGAGTTCATCCCACTGTGCTTAGACTAATATGCCCTACGTGAGGGTCCAGTTGTGTCTTGCTTCGTATCTTTCCAAACTTCAAAGCAAAATATAACATTTTTTCAGGCAAAGGATTAACAGAACTGTATTTTACTTGTGCAAATCAGAGCTCTAGAGAATTTGTCCTTAAACTATAATTCAGAAGCTTTACAACTTAAAGATACATTGCTCTCCAGCTTTTTCTATAGTTAAGAGGAACAGTAGAGGGAACAGGGGTGGGTTCTCCTTGTGTGCTCAACCACTGGGTTACATCCCCAGCCCCAACACCTTTTCTGTAGTCTGGACTAAAGTTGGCCCCAGCACCACTTATTTAATGGTCACATTTACACAGTGGTTACTACAAACAAGAATGAAAACTCAAGGATGTACTATTCAGTGCTCCTAGGAGGTTAAAAATAATAGAAGCTTTCATAGCCCAAGTAGAGAACTCACTCCTTCTGCAGTGAGGCCTGTCTGGTTCTGGAACAATAAAACATGTTGTTCCTACCTGGATATGCCCTGATGACCAGTATCCTTTTCCTTGATAGGCCCCAAACATGAGATTTGTAACAAAACAAAAGGCGTGTGAACTGTTTGATCACATTGTTAGGCAGTTGCCTAAACAGTATTGGTACTCACACTGACTTCTGCAGACAGCGCATCTGTAGAATGCACTGTTAGATAGGAATTTCTATGATTAAGTAGGAACATATCCATTAGCATACAATGAAGTATATCAAACATGTAAAGGATTACTAATAATTTTCTAGAGTTTCAAATTTTAAACGTAAGCTGAGATTTTCATTTCCCTGAAGCTAATAGACTACTGAAATTAGATTTTTATCAGGCTAAAATTGTTCTAGAACAGTGCCTAAAGCACACTATCAAATCGACTGGACATGGAAAGTGAAATAGAAATAACTAAGATTTCTTTTTTCCTTTTATAACCTGTTTGTCATCAAAATAGAAGGTTACTACGAAATTTTAAATATATTACATATCTCTCAGATTTAATTTGTTAGCATATTCTATCTATATCTGCAGACTATTGTGTATTATTAAACTAATAATAATGTTGCCACTCTGGGCCCCTGTTTCCTGTTAACCGGATCTTTCTAACCACCTCTAAGCACACTTGTCTCCCATATCCTTGGTGCATTCATATTTCCAAACACAGTTTAGTGAAACCTAACTCTTGTCTACTGTGAGATTCCCAAATCCTCAGTATTACAGTTTAGATTCACTCTGTAGCAGGACTTCTAGCTTTCTGACTGCCCCTCACACTTCCAAGTTCTGCATGAACTAACATCACCTAAACTGGGCCTTTGCTTTTGTCAGTAAACCATGCACTTTCCAGCTCACTCTCACTTCACACCCTTGCTCTACTTCTTAGCTGAGCTGATGGTTAAGATCCAGGTTGAGCCCTCATTTTTCTGAGATCTCTGATAGCGTGACTAGTTCGTCTTTTGATGTATTTGTCTTCCCAGTAAGAAGACAAGTCCTCTCAAGGGCAGGACTTTGATTTTTTTTTAAGGTGCAGCATAAATCATTTCCACTTTTCATTTGCCAGATCTTTAGCATTGTCACCTCAGTCTCTCACCTTTTAAAGGAAACAGTGCCAATCAAAAAGGAAGGAAGATACAGTTGTCTTCAGAATCAGTTAAAGCACCACCACCACATTCACCTGATACTAAATAAAAAACCTTCAGTTAAAAGAGAAGTAGGTTACTGTCTTTTCTTTCTTCTAGCTCATTTCATAATATGTCTAGATAGCACTATAAGTTGGTAGGGAAAGTAGGGTCTTTGGTGACGCATGATATTTGACATGATGATGAATTAGAGATAAAGTCAAGGGGGGGACAGAATTTGACAGTTGCTCCACCTTTGCTCTCTAGCCCTCTGAAGTGGACTGTGTACACAGGTCCCTGGTGTCTGCAGGGAGGGGGTGGGGTGATAAACACAAAGAAGCACTTTACCAGAAGATGCAGCTTTTTGCACAGACTAGGATGTCCCAGTAGTATCTTATACAGCCCTGAAGGATCTACATACATACAAGCCCAAGCAAGAAGTGTCTTATTTGCTTGAGTTCAGAATTTCACCCTCTGAGAACCAGGATTTGTGGATCACAATGCTAGCATTCTTCTGGTGGGCTGTTTGCTCATGTAACAGTCTAAGCTAATCTGAGATTGGAAACTAGATTGTCAGAGAAACTCTTGGAATGGTATTTTTGTGGCATTTCATGCTTTACTGCTTAACTCCATCAAGTTTTAAGCCATCTCAGTGAGGACATGTAAAACTAAAGCTTCCTGGGCACTGTTTCAGTCCTATTATAGTGGAATATGTGAGGATTGAGTCCACAGGTCTGTATCTTAAGTGTACCTAGGCTGTAGTTTTCTTTGGTTTACTGAGATTTTATATTCCTAGATTTATCACTTAGGGTTTCACAGTAATAAGCAATATAGATAGTAATATTATTAAAATATGTGTATACACATGATAAATACTTTCCTTAAACTGGCAAATTGCTTGCATATTCAAGAAAACTGATTGCAAGCCCTTATGCAATAACCAAGTGCCTTAGATAGCCCTGAATGATAAAATATCTAGTGTTCAGGCTAAGCTTTTCCACAAATCTTCACCATTAATAAGTGTTCTCAAGAACCTAAACCAGCAGTGCTTCCAGCAAAGTTAGGGTTCCCTGTCCTAAACGATGATTTACAAACATAAGTGTAGGGCTCGTGGCTGCTAAACATTCTTGAATTTGTAAGACTCAAATGGTGGGGGAGGGATTGGGAAAATGGAGATGGGGATATGGGTTAAATAAGGAAGGCTGAAAAAATTAATGGATATATAGACATTTATATCTAATATCTATATCTACACAGAAAGTTTCTCATGTATCTCATACCGTGTAGTTCAGGATGCTCCTGAATGTCTGCTCCTCCAGCCTTCACCTCCCATGAGATGTGACTGCAGACATGCACCATCACACCTGGTTTTGTCATGTGCCAGAATGAGCTCAGGGCTTTACATGTGCTAGAAAAGCACTTTGCTCACTGAGCTACACCCCCCAGCCTGAGATCTTTATATTTTAAGGGAAAAGAGTAGAAAGTGATATTTAACATTTAAATGTTGATTATCTAAGAATACAAGAGTATGGATTTAGGCAATGCTACACATGCCTTTTTGAGGAATTAATACTTGGTCAAAATAGTCAAGATCCTCAAACAAAATAACCTGTTTTCCAAAATTTGTTATTTTCTGAGAGCTCAGCACAGTTTTGTCCTTTTGTTTTGTTTTGTTTCATTTTTAAAAAAAGGATTTATTTTTATTTTGTGTGTGTTGGTGGTTTACCTGCATGCATGTCTGTGGGAGGATTCCTTGGAACTGCAGTTACAGACAGTAGTTGGGAACTGCCATGTGGCTGCTAAGAATTGAACTTAATTCTGGAAGACTGCTGAGCCATCTCTCAATCCCCTCAGCACAGTTTCTGAGTCATCTGAGCTTGTTCTCCATTGTTTCTGTAACCATCTTTCTTTCAGATATAGGAACATGCAATACTCTTAATTCTTTGAAAGAAAACTTGTTTCTTTCTTGTGTATTTAAAGTTAGTATTCTGAAGATAGTGAGTTCTGTTGTAAAGGAATGTTAGCAGATAACATCTGTGCTTAAGTTAACACCGGCCCTGTCCCCTTGTTATCATAGTTTCTATTCTTACCAGGGGCAAACCTTTTAGCACCATACAAACATGCTCTTATTTTTCTCCACCCATAAATAAAAATAAATCTTTGTTGACCTCTTCTGTTCTCCAGTTTTCTGCCTCCTTTTACAGTAAAATGTACAAGAGAAAACTACTCCAGTTCCTTTTCTGCAGTAATTTTTATTAAACTCACTAGACTCACCCAGGCTTTTGCCTAATCACTCCCAGAAAATTGTGTGCAGATCCCTGATGCTGGAGGTAGTGGCTCACATTTATTATTCTAGCAGTTGAGTGGTGGAGGCAGGAGAATCACAATTTTGAGGCAGATTGGGATATACAGCAAGTTTACCTCCCTCCAACAAACAAAAACACCCAGTAATGATGTTCTCTTTGCAAAACATGGTCCATCCTCAGCCATCTTACTCTATCATGTAGTAAGATCACTTCTTCTTTTACTAGGCCTTAAGGATGCAACACATCCCTGCTTTTTAACTTTTTTTACCTGGCAGTTCCATCATAGTTCTATTGAGTCTGCTGACTTTAAAATATCTTTCTGGGTCAGAGATGTAACTCAGTGATAGAGCACTTGCCTAGTATGCATAATGGGTTCTATCCTCAGCAACACACAATGTCTTTGGGAAAATGGCTGCCAGTTTATAGTTTTACCCTAGATCTCTCTCAAACTCCAGACTAGTTTTTCTGTTTCCCTTTAATTTAAGATGTCAGATCTACTTTTTTTGAATGTTCAAAGACTTATATCAAAGCCTTTTGCACAGTATCTTTCCCACCTCAGTTAATGGTAATTTTTATTCTTATAGCTTTGGCCCCAAACTTTGGCAATTCTATTTTTTATACTATGTGCAGTCTGTCAGTAAACTGTTTTAATATCTTCTTAACTCTGATTTTCTCCTCATGTCTACTTCTACTGCCCTTGTCCAAACCATTTCTACTGGGCTGGCCTCCCTATTTTTATTCGTAATTTAGGTATTCTCTATACACTACAAATGGATTCTGTCACTCCTCTGCTCAACCTCAGAGGGTTCTTAGGATTGTTAGAATGGATTTTCAAGCTCTAGTGGTCTACAGTGGTTAGATGCAAATGGCACCTCCTTCAGACCTAGCCATACGATTTCTCAGTCCACACTAGCTAGCTCTGTTTTCTTTGTACCAAGAATGCCCCTGCCCCCAGACTCTGACTGGTTCTTTCTTCTCTTAGTCACTTAAACTTCTCATTCTTCCACCTCTTTCAAGTTTTTATTAATCTCTATAAGGCCAATGGTCACATCACCTTTCTATTTCACACTTTCAGTTACCTCTTTTTCTCTTCAGAGCAGTTATATTTTTTTTGGGTAAATTGTAATTTTTTTATTGGAAAACAAATATACAACTTGGAATGGATTTGAGGCAAATTGTGCCATAAGCAGATTTTCTTTAAGTGGCTAAACAAAGTTTAAAAAGCAAGTAACAATAAAAGAAAATGTTCCTGGTAAGACCAGCAGTACAAAAAAATAGTGTATGAGTACCTGGATAAACACCCGTTTTGCAATAGTGCAAATAGTACATATTGTTGACTGTCCACAGTCCACGCAGAGTTACAACTCCACACTTCAACAACAACATGCTGACAGTTCCTAAAAACTACTTTAAAAAAGGCATAACCCAGATGTTCCCTCATTTGACCAACTCCATCTCAGTTCAGATGTGCAGAAGGGCTTGGATATATCCAGAGTAAGCCACATGCAACATGTTACTTGATCAATTTTCTAAAATAAGGTTTAAGGACAATGACAGAAGAGAAGAAAACATGGAGGAATGGAGTCCTAATTACTATACATGCATATTTTTTGACAGTAGGAGAAAACCTTTTACAGATAAGTTACAAACAAAGAAAAGGCAAATAAACAATTTTGTACAAGAAATTTAACACATTCTGTACAATGTCTTCACTTTGCTGTCATCATTTGTACAAACTATTCATAGTTTACCTGACCATCACCATCAATATCTGCTTCCCTGATCATCTCATCAACCTCCTCATCTGTTAGCTTCTCGCCAAGGTTTGTCATCACATGGCGAAGCTCTGATGCACTAATACAGCCATTGCCATCCTTATCAAACACATGGAATGCTTCTCTAATTTCCTCTTCACTATCTGTATCTTTCATTTTTCTTGCCATCATTGTCAGAAATTCAGGAAAGTCAGTTGTGCCATTACCATCTGCATCTACTTCATTAATCATGTCCTGTAGCTCTGCTTCTGTGGGGTTCTGCCCAAGAGACCTCATCACAGTACCCAGCTCCTTTGTTGTTATGGTCCTATCTCCATCCTTGTCAAACAGTGAGAAGGCTTCTTTGAATTCTGCAATCTGCTCTTCAGTCAGTTGGTCAGCCATGCTGCAAAGGCTACCGGTTTCCGAGACGCGACCACACAACCGTTCGTCTGCCTCGCTCCACTTGGACTCGAGCAGTTATATTTTTAAGGTATAATGTTCTACTAATATTGTTTACATCTTCTCTTTAGCTTATACATCCCATGAAATGGATTTTTCTTCATTACTATGTTCCTAACATCAGTTCTATAAGAAGAGTGATATTTGTTTATGACTGGATAGTCAAATGAGCTCTTACCACATGCTTATAACTTAAGGCCATTGAAAACTAATCTGAGTGGCAACCAACAGCACAGCAAGCCATAATGAATCAAATCATAGGACTTCAGGATAAGTAGCTAACCTCTTAAGGGCTTTCTAAAGCAGGCAAATTGTGAACATGTTCTTTCTACTTTTATTTTCCATAGTTTAATGCTTTGTGAAAGGCACTGTGCTATAGCCGCATTACCTTTCAGGTTCACACAAGCCCTGGTATTGATGAGTCAGTGCTCCGTGTGTGTGTGTGTGTGTGTGTGTGTGTGTGTGTGTGTGTGTGTGTGTGTGTACTCAGTGGTGGGAGCCAGGAGAACAGGCCTGCTTACCCTGCCACAGGTAGTTTTTCTTGCCTCCACTAACTATCAAAGGTCTCAAAAGCTTAGCGTGGCCAGAAACAACTTTTCTGACTACTGTATACTGTAAAGGTACCAAAAGGCAGGCTCAGATGAGGAGCTAGCCTCCTTGGTTCTGTTTTTGAGATTGAAGTGCCCTCTTCTGTGATGACCTAGCATTTACTTTTGATGATAAAGTGAAAAGGTGAATCTCTTGGTTAAAGTTCAGAATTAACATTTGAAGAGCAAACTCAAAATCTCTGATTAATTTAAGTAGTAGTATTTCTTACAGTTAGTAAACTTCACTACCTAGAATATATTCAGTAATGCATGCTGAGAATCACTGTTAGGTATACCTGAAGGCATTCCTACAAATTCTAGGAACGCCAAGTCTCAGTCACAAACTTTAGACACTTTCCTTAATCCTCACTTGCCTTGCTACCCACCCCTGTCTCTTTCTTTGTGGTGCAGAGGATGAAACCAAGTCCTCACATGCTAGGCTAGCTTCTACCATTGAGCTACCCATCACCTCCCTGTTAATTCTGGGACAGGTGCTAAGATGGCTTCTGACTTACCACAGCCCAGGTATACCTTAAACTGTTCATTATTCCGGCTCAGTCTCCTGAGTAGCTGGGATCAAAGACTAGTACTACTATAGTATGAAGTTTCTGGCCTGGCCTTTCTGCCCTAGCCCTGAGGTTCAGACCTGCATGCAGCCCTGCTGCCACTTACCCTCAAATAATCACACAAAAGCTTATATTAATTACATGCTACTTGGCTTATGGCTCAGGCATATTGCTTACTAGCTCTTACTCTTAATCTAACCCATGATTCTTACCTTGTTTAGCCTTGTGGCTTGGTATTATTGTCTTCTTTCCTCTGTGCCTGCTGGTGTCTCTGTCTGACTCCATCCCTCCCTTTTCCCCTTATCTATGCTCTCATTTCCCACCTACTTCTAAGATGTCTTGCCACAGGCCAAAACAGTCCCTTTATTAAACAATGATATTCACAGCATACAGAAAGACATCCCACATCACTTCCCCTTTTCTGTCTAAACAAAATGAAGGTTTCAGTTTTAACAGCAAAATTATATATAACAAAACAGCTATTAAGCAATAATTACAGTTATAATATTTAGTCTATTTGTGTTTAGCAAGATTAAAGAAAATATTCTATCATCTACTTTATCCTTGTAAGTCCAAAGTTTCATATCTTACTTACCTTTTATTATAACTGAAGAAAAAAATAATTATAACTATTCTTCAACTACATCAAAGACCACAGAATATAATAGTACCTGAGTAAACAGGAAGTACAACTTCCAAAATCTAGAAATACAGAGATGACATCTAGCTGCCTGGACAGTCACCCAAAGTTTCTTTGTAACATTGAGACATCCATTTTCGGCCTATAGGGCTAGAGTCTCTGGCATACCTTTCATTGAAGCAGGAAATTTGAGGAATTATTTCACTCATTTTGGCATAGTTTGTCAGTTGCTTCTCCCTGAGCCGTGAAGAATGTCTGGCAGTTTTCTCTGTGAAGCAGGCACCTGAAGGACCATCTCAGCTTGTTCTGCCAAAGTTTAGAGGTCATTTTCCTATGGGTCATGTCCAGTTTATACAGTATACTGTCAGGTAGTTGAGGCAAGAACACTTTCTTTCCCAGTAGTTAATTTTTGCCACAAAGAAAGTAAATTCTATAAGGAGTTTCTTTGATGCTCATCATTCTCTTAAAGTAGATTCGTGCTGCCAGAAGCACCTGTCTCACCGTCCAGAAAAGTTGATAAGTTCTTAAAATATTATAAATGCCATATTCTGTAGGTCTTTTAAGTATTTGAGGATTACCTATCCAATTGAAATATATCTTTGCATACCTAAAAAATCTAACTAACATGACTAAGTTTGGTTAACATAGATGACAATCTGCATTTCTTAATTATACATTACAATTTTAAATAAGTTATATAACCATAATATCTTAAACAGAAGTAGAAACATACAGTACAACAAAATTAACCTTAAATTTGTAAGTCAAAATCCATACCAATGTAAAGTATATTGAGATTAATAGATTTTTTTTGCATCAAAGTAGACTCAATAATTTTTATCATTTCTATATCATATCTTTTTTCCTTAGAAAGAGATTGACTATGACAATTAACCACTTATAATGAAAATGAACATTTATAAATAATATTTTAGGAACTTGGGGATAGCTTTCCATTGCTAGTTCCTGATAATTGGGGGTACTGGCAGTCTTATGGGATTCTGAGCCTGGATCATCTTAGTTGGCAGCCTTAAAGGTGATGTGGCCATCTCTTCCCATGAGAGGTTTTTCGGTGTATGTGTGGGGGTCTTTCTTGATCAAACCTTATTTTCTTTAACTTGGAATAAATCTACAACTTCTCATTTTCTGTGGAAATAAAAAGAAAACCTCTTCAAAGTAGCATATCTTTTTTATTTCAATTTTAAAATCAAATCATTTATAAAATTTATAGGTTGGATTAATCCAGCAGCATTTATAATCAAATGCCTTTTAGCTGCTCTTAGTACTTTCTTTGCAGTCAAAAAAACTTAGACACGACAATGACATACAGTATCCAGACCCTGTTTCTAATTTCCATCTGTATGTGGCTTATTATTTTTTTACTGTATATTTTTAAAGGACTTTATCCTTTTTTTCTTTTCTCTCTCAAGCATACATATATTTTTAAACATACTGTAAACCATTTAGAGGTTTTTATTTTTTTAAATCTGTATTATGTATCTCTTACCTTTTTCTGTTTCTGACTACACCTTTAATCTGCCAAGTTATGGCTAGGATTGAAGGCTTGGTTATGGCATCTGACTCTACCCAGCTCCCTCTCTTTCTATTAGACCTTTAATCTGCCAAGGTGTGGCTAGAATTAAAGACTTGGCCAGGGTGTCTGGCTGGCTCCATCCAGCTTCTATTCTAGCTTCACAGAATTTAGCTTTTTAGCAGTTACTGGCAGGAGCCATAATAACTATTCTGGGGAATTTTAGGGTCCTTCTGTTGCTCCATTTAAGTTTTTTATTTGGCAGCAGGGCCTCTTAAAAGAGCCACAGTTTTGATTTTTGTTTTTTTTTTGTTTTTTTGTTTTTTTTTTTTTTTAGAAAAACTATGCCTCTGCCTCTGCTCACCTACAGCAACCAGAACTGACCCCAGAAAATGCTGCTACTAAGAAACCATCTTTGATTCTGTTCCCTTTTTGTCTATAAGAGCGGTCACCTTAAATCTGTCATAAGCAGCTCATGCTTGTACCAAGACTCTGGTGAGATTTCATTAACTGGCCTTGTTGAAGCTTAAGCTGTAGGCTGAAAGCCCAACATTTTGTAGTTCAAACCCACACACCACGCCATGGTGTTTCTGTACCATGGCCCACTTTAGAGATGCAACTTGGAAGCTGTTGTTAGCTCCATTTCTAAGTTTTAGAACCCTTTTTAAGATTCCTCAGGCTTTATGGAGATGTATGTGCCCCACATTGGGTACCATTTGTAGTAAAAGTTTCTGTCCTAGACTAGCCCCAAGGTTCAGACCTGCCTGTAGCTGCATAGCTCGGCTTAGCCCTGAGGTCCAGGCAGCAGTCCCAAAGTTCTAAAGAAACACACAGAATCTTATATTAATCTTATATTATTACAAACTGTTCAGCCTATTCATTTTTGTTAATTAGCTCTTAATCCATTTCCATTAATCTGTCTTGCCACGTGGCCCGTGGCTTACCTGTATTTCTTTTACTTGTTGATTCTTGGGCAGCTGGATAGTCTTTCTCTAACTCTGCCCCTTTTCCCCTTTATCTATGCTTGGGTTTCCTGCCTGCTTCTAAGATGCCTTGCCATAGGTCAAAACAGTCCCTTTATTATCCAGTGATAATTCACAGCATACAGAAAGACATTCCACATTATGCCATCAGGTCTGGCTTGCCTTTATTTCAAAATAAATGGACTGAATCTAGTAATCTTTTAATATTTTTGTTTCATATTATATCTTGAGTGCTCCTATATTTGCAGTTCTTTTGTTACAACCTTAAGCTCTTTTGTGGCAAACTGAAATAGGCTTGTAAAGTTAATTTTTCTGATACCAGCTAGTTGCAGCAAGAGCTGCCTAATAGGAACCTGCAATCCCCAAGCATGTTCTTTAGAAATACAATTGCTCTCTGAAACTTCATCCTGTGTATACTCAAGGGCCACTTGACAAATTTCTATCCCAAGCCTCCATTACAATTAAGATCTGACATCAAACTTACTGTATCCTTTTTAACTTGTTACAGGAAATAGTGTCCTCAGAAGATGACCATGATAAAATGAGAAGTAATTCTATATGAAGGTATAAGCTCAACTAAAATCAGCAGCTTCAAAATATTGCCCTCTAAAGTAAATGCATGCCAAAACAATACACCATGGGCTATGTAAGGCATTTTTATTTTTTTTCAATTTATCTTAGTAATGCCAGAAAAATAACAGCCATTATTTTAACTTTTAACACAAACCAAGTACTGCTACACATAAAGTACAAAGATTACCTACAAACATGGTTAGGTACAAAGGCCATTAGATGTGTAGACCACACTTTTTTCTTACATCAAAGTAAGACTGACAGAGCATTTTTTGACAATTATTTTAGCAAATAACCGTGCTACTAAACAAAGCAAATACACATATATACACAGATACATCTTAACTAAAATTATACATGTCACTTTGACAAACAAATTCTCTGGTGGTTTCACCAGATATGTGTCCCCAAATCCCCAGCCCCAATCCCCCCCCCCCCCCCAAATGCTGACTTGATCTGAAAAAGAAATTAAAGATGTTCTTAATTAAAGGCACATTTGGCAGCTACTGAAAGTGGCATGCATCTGGCATGGGTGCACTCTAAGCCCCACCACATATAACTTGCATCTTTTGTTTATCTTGGTTCGCTGAGTGGTAGTCCAATGTGACCTACCTTTAGCTAACTTGCTTTATAATTCTTCAGCAATTGGCTACTTAATGCACTATTATTATTAAAGGCAAAGGGGAAATTTGCTCACAGTTGACAGAAAATGCACTTTATGGTATCAAAAATGGAAAATAAGGCATGGAACTTATAAAAGAACTTACAAGTGCTTTTGTTGTTTAAATTTAGCATGTAAGAGTTCATGCTTTTTTCTTAGTTAGAACACAGAGTACCTCACTGGCTCAGGTTTAAAGGACTATGAAATCATTTTAGAAGTTAGTACTGTTTCAAATGAAAAAAAATTGAATAAAGTCATCACTTTTCTTTCAATTTTACTGCATAAATCTCTTTCAGACAAATGGATAGTAACCTTGTGATGTGTATTTACTGGTAAAGATTAATATGCAATACATAGAACCTGCACCTGTACTACAATGGTCACATTAATAGAGATGGAAAAAGCATGCAAACCTACCCAGCAGCAGAATACCAGGAAATAAGTGGTTGTCTTGGTTTTGAATCTGAAGATGGTATAAGGTTTTCCTCTGTATGTACTCTAGCTAGGACAACATCCCCATTTATTTTTCTGAGCCACTGAATACCCCACCCCTAATGTAGGTCATTATATCAGGGTAATAAAATAACATGTGAGCAAAACTTAATTACATGGTCATTATCATCAGAACCACTTTGGGTTTGCACTAAAGAATTTGGAATCATAATGTAGCATCCAACTGTAAAGAGTACTGTATACTCTACTGCTTGTTTGGCACACTCCTGGCTCAATTCAGACCTATTCAAACATGCTTGAGTCAGAGAATAGGAACCTACTAAGCTCACAGTTTGGTGTCCAGCAGCCTTTATTCAAGCAAGGAATTTTAATTAGGCAGACTTTAAATATTTGTAATTTGTAATCTTTAAACACATTTGAAAGAGTAGAAAGAATAAACAGCCTGTCTTTTAATAAATTTAGAAACATGCACTTGTCTCTTCCTGTTTTTCAAGGTCCTTGGCTATGAAAAGCATTTCTGTCACTGGTTATGAGCCCTCCAGGAGGAACTCCTTTACTTTGTGATCCAAGGTTAAGAAAACATTTGCTGACACTTGTTTTCTGGAAGAAATGTCCCATATTTGGGGATGTAGTAAGCAAGTTTTGATGCATTGGCTGTCTCACACTCCTTAATTCAGATGTGGTTCTGTAGTGGTGCAATTGTTTTCTAGTACTTCTTGTCCCCGAAAAGTACATTTTAGTTATCACTAAGGATACATTTGTCAGCAGGATAATTCTTACTTAACCGAAGGATATAGCTTTCTCACCTTCACCCCAGGGCATCCAATTAGAACTTTAAAAGTCAATTACCACTACAGAAAATATTTTTGCCCAAATGTCATATTTGAGAATAAAAATATCCTCTATCTGTGATGCATATAAAATGGCTGCATGGCGAAGTGGTCTACTAGAATAGTTGGGTAGAGAACAGTTCCCTTTGGGAAAAGTAGAACTCCAACAACTCTGTTGTTGGCTCAAGCAGAGTGAAAGGGGTCATCCCCCTTTTGAAGGCAAAACTTGCCAGAGAGATACTGAATGGGTTCTCTCATTTGAAGTAGGGATGGGATGATCAAAAAGTGATCAGCAAGCCATGAGAAATTCTAGGGACAGGCTGGTCCAATAAGTCATAGGAGATTTTGGGATGTCACTATAAACATAAGGAGCAGCATTAGTAAGTAGGCCTAGTAGCTACTTTTGTTAAATGGTCTTATGGACACTTTGCATCTAAGAAGGGATTTGAAATGAACTTTTGAGGACACTTTTAAAAGGAGACATTTTACAAAGAGAAATGTGCCATAATAGGGATGGTACAGAAGTGGAAAAGATTCAACTCCAACAAAGGAGGGCATGACAGGATAGACTGCCTAATGATGATGCAGTTAATGGTCCTTTCTGATCTTAAAAGACAATACACTGTACTACTGAGATGTATGTTTGATGCCTTAATAAATATCACAAGGAAATATTAATGTACTAAGTTTCCACCATGATGCAGCAGTTAATGGAATTACTGAAATGCTGCTTGATTATTATGAAGACACATGCACATACTGATGAGTTGATGGCTGTCTTAAGAATGGAATACTATACAGTTCACAGACATAGTGGAGAGTAATAAAATGTTTTCTATTCAAGTTGCATGCATTTCAGTCACAGTATTTGTTAGACTCACAAAAGCAGTACAAGACTTCATGAATAATCACATATTAATGATGCAGGTAGATATTCTCTAAGGAGTAGCTCTGATAGACCCAAAGACCTTAAGCAAAATAGAATATAAACATTAACGTGTTTGGTTGCTCAAGAAATTAAAAAACCTGCAAGGTTCTGCTTAAAAGATGCCCATCCCATTTTCAGCTAGTATTTCCCTATATGCCACACTCCAACTTCGAATTATTGTGTAAGAACTAGACACCCAGGCGTACCACATGTGCTTATATGCTTAGTGTTCATGTTTTTCAGTTGAAAGAAATAAGAATCAACCATTTTATCCATATAATAATTTAATATATGCCAGCCAAACAAAGTAGTTTATCTTTATTCAATTAAATAAAAACAGACCTGTCAGGTATATTATATAACATCCACTATATACACATGATTTAGGCAATCAAAGATATTCTAAGTATGCTGACTACTCAGCTATTAGTAAAACATGAATGGTGTCAGTGAGGCCCAGAGTGTTCCTTTTCACATTGGGTGCCTGTATTTCTCTAGTATGGTTAGAGGGACAGCCACGAGCCAGGACATGTTACCAGTAAACTCCTGCGGGACAGGGGGTGGGGAAGGGAATGACAGTCTATCGTGGATTAACAGTCTTCTAAGTGTAAATAGTGTACTTGACAGTTACATTTTTAAAAAGTTCTTCTTCCGTCATGTTAATGACATGAAATTTCTTGTTTGAAGGCAACACCACCACATTTTGTTTGTGAGTGGGGTAGGTAGGGAATGTTCTTAAAATTGGTATAATTATTCTTAAAACAATAACAATAACAAAAAGTACCTCTTTGGTGAAGCCTCGGTACCCATTCAATTCACTGTAATAATCTGTAAACAGGACTGTAGTACAGTGCTGGCCTTGATTTCAACAAGGTCAGGTATGACAGCCTTTTCTCACAGTCCTCTCAATGATTTTTAGGAAAATATTCTAAAGTAGAAGAGTAAAGCAAAAGAAAACAATGGAGGATAAGATCCCTGTTTAAGATTTTTTTAAAAAGTGCATAATATTTTGAAATACAAAAACTGTCAACATATGGGTCTGTTGGACATTAGACTGTTTTCCATCCCTTTAATGATAAAGAATACTTCACAAAATGAGGACTCTTGCCTATTGGCCAGAAAAGTCCCTTCACGTGATCTCCAGGTGCCATCAGTTGTCCAGTTCCTCTAGGTCAGTCAGTCTCCACATTCTAAGTTGGAATACCATCTTATTTTGTAATTACGTGTAGGTTAGAAGTCATTTTCTTATACTACATCTTGAAGTAGTCATTAGTGTTTGGAGTTCTCATTTTAACTCCTCAGTGCTGGCACTTTCAGTGCATCCATTGCCAGCAATGGATTTGGGGCGAGGACACTGTACATCCCAGTACAGAGGACTCAGGAGGAATGGGCATTCTCCAACAGTGGTGGTCCATCCCTGTGCATGGATGGGTGAGTGTGCTCCCTCTTGTAAGTTTTTGGAGGAAGTTTGGGGATAAGTTGGGAAGTGCTTTGTCGTGGAGGAACAGGAGGTCCAGCAATGGAATGGAGGTCCACTTCCTGTGTCAGGGGTGGTGATGGGAGATGCCTTCTCGTGCCATGAGGAGAAGGGGTTTGAGGAGGCGGTGGGGTAAAGGGGGAAGGGCTATTTGGGAAGAAGGCATTGCCATGATCACTCTTTTTGCCCAAAGGGGGAGGTTGGAGATGTAATGGTGAGCTTGAGAAAACATCAGGTGTCCTCACGGGTTCTCGTGGTGGTAACAAGGGAGGGCTTTCAGGAGGGTCTGATACAGAGGTCCGATCTGATAGTGAGTATCTTGGTGAATAGGCTTTTGATGTGGGCTGCCTAGGAGGAATGGCTGGGGGGCTGTCCAGGTGCTTAGACATAATCTAACAAATGAAAAAGAAGAGAACATGTGTTAATATACCTATAGTACTTTTAAAATCAAATTAAGCGTTAACTCGACACGTTACTGGCACAATGCTGTGTGTAGCACAGGGAGTTTTACCATATGTATTAAGTGAGATGTTCCCCCATTCTTAGAGAAAAAAAAAAAGAAACCCAATTTTGTCAAGATTAAATCAAAAGTTTGTTGTTTACTACATTGTATGATTGCCTGTCATACAATGTACTATGATTTCTGATTTGGCATCAACTATCTATTAGTTTTTTGGTGCATACACTAGGCAAATGAACTACCATACCCTAATTATTAAGTTTTAAACATACTGGATTAATGTTTCATGAAATCTATAAGGTCTTCACTTATCCTGGTGCTTCTGTTCTCTGGGTAGCTTAAGACCAAATAAATTAATAACTGGCAAAATATAAAAAAATGATAAGGATGAGGGAGACGTACAGCAGTAGGAACTTAGTTATCATGGGTCTTTAGGATCTCTTCCAACCTAGAATTTAAGCCCTTTCTTATTTGGCTCAGAGAATAGCTTTCAGCAGATATTCAGTGTAGTTCATTTATGGCACACCTCCACACAAACTCCACACTGCACTGCTGAAGACTAGGCTCACCAGCAAAAAATAAAAAAACTGCATGAGATCAAGTTACTATTTATTACCTTGTAGATTAAGACTTGTTTTTTTTCCCTTGATAATGCTCATAGCTGTAAACATATAGTTTAGTATGCATACTCAAAAGCTACCTTTATAAAAAAAAACATCTTTATGATAAATTTATACTTAATTCTTAAACTATTAAACCCAAATACTCTGAGATGTTAGCATATCTCAGTAAGAATAGACTCAACATAAACAACTGACTGTGGCTAATGATTCCAATTTCTAGGTAACAAGGTATTCTACCTTAGATGGGGAGGATTCTACTGGAGCAGATTCTGGTCGTCTCCGAGGGGGAACAGGAGGGGGGACAGGTACTTCATCAGGGCCCTTGGTTAAACTGATAGATGACACTGAAGCAGATCCTGTAGGGTCAATTTAAAAACAAACAAAAAACGATTATAAAACTTTTATTTCACTTATTATTCTTGAAAAAACTTAAATGGAAACTGCTTGTATGGACTGAAAGAAACATGCTGAAGTTTCAAAAGCAGTTTAATAACCAATATCTAATACCATTTCATTTATTAAAAAAAATAAACTACTATAAAAGCATGCAGAGTTTCCTAGCATTTTTTTTTAAAATAAAAGGCTGCCTAAAATAGTTATTTTGCTTTTTAAACAAAATAACATTAGCATTATTGTTACATATAAATGGAATTTTTAATTGGATCTAATTTTCAGATTTCTGTTGGAAAGGTAATTTGAAAACCTTTGGAATGGTCAAACTGGCAGGTTCATCTTTTTGTCTAGTTTACTGCTCTCAAGGTCTCTGACCTTGACGGATCCATTAAAACATCTCTTACATGATGCACAGGAGAGAATCTGGTGTGCCTCACCACCACCACCACCACCACCACCACCACCACCAAGATCTAGTCTCATTTTGCTTGGGTCCAGACTCTCCTTAGCATGTTAAAAAAATTATAATTGTCACATCTAATCCAAAAACTTTAACTAAGATGATATGGGGGGGGGAGGACTGTGTTGATTATGACAACATGAACTGTACTAAAATCTAGTGAACACGATTTTAGAATAAGTTGATGAAATGGCACAAGAGGTAAATAAAACTAGAACCCCATCTCATAGACATTTAGTGAATAATTATGCTTTGAAAGACAATACTTATCTATTGTTAGTTTATAAACACTATAAAAAGATATGAAAAATATTTAAACATTCAAAACTGTACTTGGCAGACTTTTAATTCCTTTAAGTATTATTATATTTCCTCCTGCCATTAAATATTAACAATACAAAATGTAAAGAGTATTTTGTGCACTTATATTAAAATGGTCAAAACTGTGTGCTGTGCATGTTTGCAGGCCAGAAGTCAGTGTTGGGTGCCTTCCATTGAGACAGGGTCTCACACAGAACCTGAAGCTCACTGATTGGCTGACCAGTGAGCCCCTGTGGTTGGTCTGTTTCTGGCCCTCACTCCAACTTTCCAGCACTGGGATTTCAAGCATGTGACACTATGACAAATTTTTATACGGATTCAGGGGATCCAAAGTCAAGTCCTCATACTTAAATAGCAAACATTTTGCCCACTGAGCCATCTCCACAAACCACAACCAACATTTTGCACCTACTTTTAAAAGAAAATATTACAATTCATTTAGCTTATGATTGATTTGTATTTTTTATTATATATATTTTGAAATCATTTGTACCAAAAGTAACATCATTGATTTGTTAGTTTAAAACAACTAAAAATAGAAGAATTTATTTGGAGTTCTCAGTTTACTTTAAAACTGAAAGCAATGAACTACAACAGCATTTGATTTTATCTAAATATTTAGAACTTACAACTTGGTTATAATTATAAGGTGGTCCTTATAAAGTTAAGTGCAGTTATTCGCCTACACTTTATGCTGTTAGCAGTCTAAGTGTACTTTGTAATTTGGACAGTGCATACAGTTGCAAGCTCCTTCCCTGCACATGCAGACTCTTCTTTTTTAAAGCTGAGAAGGAAATATACTTAGAATTGTACAGTTTGGAAAAGAGAAATGTGGAAGCTGCTCATTT
Organism: Sigmodon hispidus; assembly: GCA_004025045.1. Taxonomy (NCBI): domain Eukaryota; kingdom Metazoa; phylum Chordata; class Mammalia; order Rodentia; family Cricetidae; genus Sigmodon; species Sigmodon hispidus. The sequence continues at coordinate 39,650 of PVIH01007200.1, read as the reverse complement.
AATAGATTCTTAAGAGCAAAAGGTTTTGTAAAAAGCACAAAAGCATATAAATTTAAGCCAACTGTTTATGGACAAAAAGATAGCAGTAGTGAGGGCTCACTTCTGAGATGGGGCAGGCAAGTACAGTCAGCAGAGAAGGTGACCCTTGGCCTGGTTTTCAAGCCAAAGCAGGAGTTAAGTATTAAATCAGATATACCGACTTGGGCCACGGGACAGTGTGACCTGGGTAAAGACAGTATCGCTGCCTATAAAAAGGAAATAGAAAAAAGTTGTTTTCTTCCATTAATATCTCAACTTGTCTACAAAAAATGTAGGTATGATGACAATGCTGTTCTTGCCATGTTAGTTTTAAAGAATATCATAAACATTATCAGAAAAAAACTCAGTATTTTTGAGAGGGAAAAAAGGAGTTTGCTATTAATACTGGGAATTTTTGAAGCTTTTGTACTATATAAGGTCATAATATAAATGAAAAATTCATTGGAAAACAGTATAATGCTATATTATTAGAAGACTTTTTACATTTACTTGTGTGTATGTGTTGAGTATGTACATGTACCACAATGTGTGTGTTGAGTCAGAGCACAGGGCACAGCTTGCAGGCCAGTTTTCTCCTTCCACCATGAGAATTCCAGGGTTTGAAGGTAGGCTGTCAGGCACGGTAGCAAGCATCTTAATCTGTTGAGCATCTCACCTGCCCCCTGGAAGGCACTATGAACTGTAAAACCCAATTCAAGTGGTGAAGACTCAAATCCTTTACTAGAGATTAAGAGGAAAGTTGGACAAATATCATATTTGAAAATGTCTTTGGAAAATATATTGTCATTATAAGAAATTCAGAGTTTTGAATATTAGAACTTCTATATTCATAAACACTTAAAAAACTCAGTATGTATTTGGTTCTTAAACATTTTTTAATTTAGAAAATTCCTTGATAAATTTGGAACACTTAATTTGAAAAATGTTAACTCGTTTAAGGAAAATTAAGGCCTTAATTTACTTAATTTAATAATTTTAAACCTTAAGTTTTTCTTAAAACAACCCCCCCAACACTAAAACAGTGGTTCTCAAACTTCTTAATGCTGCAACCGTTTATGTTCCTCATGCTGTACTGACCCCCAACCATAAAATTTTTTTATTGCTACTTCACAGTTGTAGTTTTGCTACTGTTATGAATCATAGTGTAAATAATTGTTCTGGAGACAGAGGTCTGGCAAAGGGGTCTTGACCCACATGTTGAGAACCACTGTATTAAAATGTAGGACACTAGGGCTAGAGTACAGAGGTTAGTTCTAAGTCATTATTGCTACATCACTTCATTACCAACACATGGAACAGAAAATAATCCAAATGGCTAAAATAATTCTAATAGTACTGCACTGACCTGATCATTAAAAAATTCAGAATTTTTAATAATGCTTTTCATGGTTTTTAAAATTCTGTAGTTTCTCTTATTATTGCTATTAATGTTAATGGGCATAATGGGTATAATGTCTGTGTGAGGGTGTAGGATCCCTGGAAGTGGAGTTACAAACAGGTGTGAGCTGCCATGTGGGTGTGGCGAATTGAACCAAAGAGCAGCCAGTGCTCTTAACTACTGAGCCATCTCTCCAAAAACTTTCACTTGTTTTTATACAATTTATAATAACTTAACCAATCTGGGAGATTTTTCCAGCTTTTGGTCAGGAGGAGGGTAACTGTACACTCCAGGTTCAGTTAGTGTGATGATGACTCTTGCTAACTTGATGGCCTTCATAAGTCAGTACCATATTACATTATTTCCTTTTTATATGTATATGTAAATCTCAATTTAGCATCTTCTGGTAAGAAGATTCAAACTCATTTTGAACTCTAAATTACAGGAAGCTGTTGTTCTCATTTTCTTTAAGTACTTCTGAGGAACTAGAAGAGATCATGGAAATAGCAGCTTTAGTATTGACCCACTTTAAATATTTCATTGTGTATGTGTGTGCATGTCATGTATGTGCATGTGGAGCCTGGGACCAGGGACCAGAAGAGGGCATTAGGTTCCTTGGGACTGGAGTTTCAGAGCTGTGAGCTGCCGTGTGGGTGCTGGGAACTAAATGCAGGTCCTCGTGAGAACAGTATGTGCTCTTAGTCATGAGCCAGGTTTTTAGCCTCTTAGCATTCTAAAAAGGAAATAGTATACTGTAGAGATAAGCTTCCAGAACATTAAGTTTGAGTCAAGCTTTTGCCTTTTGGAAACATAAATAATGAGGCTGACTTTATGGTCGGTGGAATGTGCTGGAATGACAGCAGGCTGCATTCACAGCAGCCCTTTCTGACTGGGACCCCCAGTGGGGAGCAACTCAAGGCTCTGGCAAAGCCCCATGCTTTAGATCTGATTGTTCAGAGCGGGTGAGTACCTTTAAAACAAATAGGCTATGGGTGAAATTGGTGATTTAGTTGTACATAAGAACAGTTTTATATTAACCTGAGTTATTTTATTTCAAAATGAGTTCTTTCTAGCCTTTACTAAGGGGAAATGGGGAGAGTAATGGTTTCTTTATAAGAAATTGAGAAATCCCGAAGTTTAGGATTACAAAGCTTTATCAGTCATTCCTTGAACAGTTTCCTCTTTGTCTAGAAACTTTATTTTCTGACACAGGCCACTGAACAGAATACAGAATTGATTCCAGATGACCCTCCTTTGACTTAACACTTAGATTTAACACTATTAGAGAAAGTGTGTTTATCTATTTTCCTATCTCTCCCAGTTTTAGTGACTTAAACAAAGAAAAGCAGAATTCATAACTGATACTTTTCTTGTGCCTTCAATTTCAGTAACTCAATTATTTGGGGATTCTTATAATATGGACTTAAAGGTATCTCCTCTAGGGAGAAAAATAATGCAAACATTTAAGAAAATTGTGGGTTTTGCTTTAGTATTTAAGAGGAGTGTCAAATTGGATAAAATTTTTAACTTAGTCTATATTTGACCTTATTGACTGACTCACAGCTTCCTATCTGTACAATGTAACTTCACAGTCCTATGTGTGTAATGTAACTACATGGTCTTTAGTCGCTAAATAAAGCCAAGTAAACTCTCAATATAACACATCTTATGTGGTATAGAGACAAGGTCCACCAGGGGCTAACTACAGATATATGCATACTAAGAATCATTACACAGAATCTGGGCCAATTTCAAAATAATATATCTGCAAACATTTACAGATTTTTAGTTGGTTTATCTGGAGTAGAAGAATCTAGACTTCCACAAGGCATGCAGAAAAGTATTTTATCAAGGACCAGGAAGGTTATGAGCCTTAGAGATGGTGCTTTTAGGTTCTGCATCAGTTGTGATGTGATGCCTCCTAATGCTGGCACCATGTCAAATCCCTGTAGAGTTTGATCAGCTAAGAATGCCAATGAGAAGAACAGGTTAAACACTAATCAGAGCATTAAAGTTGAATTGATTCAAAGATTGATCTAACAATAAACAGATGTAAAAAGGTGATGTGTTAGGGAGCTGCCAAGCTCTTGAAGAAACACCTAAGAGAATGGCATTTTATAGAGGGTCAATTGGATAAGTCCAAGACTGCTGAGCATCCTTGGGTTTATTTAAATTGAGATGTTCTATAAATAGGAAATGTACACTGGATTTTAGATATTTAGAACAAGAATATAAGATGTCTTGAAATAAGTTTTTTTATATGATTTCATGCTGAAATCATTTTTTTACAAACTAGGTTAAATAAAACATGGCTTGCTTTTCTAATGTGGCTACCACACATTTACAGCCATACATATGGCTCTTATATTTCTGTTAGATAGTGAGGATAGAGCAGTAATTATGTGATTTGTATGGCTCTGGTTTTCATAGGACTGACAAGAACTACATATTATCAGGATACTACAGGGAGTTTGAGGAATTTGAATTTTGTATACTTTAAAATCAGAATTCAGTGCAGAATTTGGTAGGGAAGGAATGATGTATCTTATATTCAAATTAATCATTTTGTGGGCTGGAGAGTTGGTTCAGTGGTTAAGTATACTCACTGTTCTTCTGGAGGACTGGGGTTCAGTTCCTAGCATCTACATGGCAGCTCACAACCATCTGAAACTCCTGCTTTAAGGGACCTTCTGCTCTTTTCCCTTCAGGCACACACATAGTGCACAGACATTCATACAGGCAAAACACACATATACATAAAATAAATAAAATGAATAAACCACAGGGTTAATAGTCTTGATATGAGAGGTGCATTTGGGTAACTTAAAGTGTTGTTTCAGCAGCTTTGAAAACCCTAAGTGGCTGGAGTTTAGATTTAAAGATTTATAATATCTTGTGACATAGTACCAGGTGTGTGTATACTTTACAGTCATACAAACATACACACAATCACAGAGATGATTTTTCACCTACTTGAGTGAAAAGGGCTTGCTGAGTGGTCAGAATCAAACACACTGCAAACGTCTGTGGTACTGGAAGCCCCGGATGCAGGAGGGGGTGTTAGCGGCGTTCTTGGAGAGTTTGGTGCAGAGGCTGTACTTTCAGTCTCACTTTCAGGGATCCTACTGTAGCTAATTTTTCTTGGCTCCTGCTGCAGAGGTGTGGGATGCCTCATGGTTCCTGGTCTTGGGTTGGATGGACGAACACCGGGAGATTTTAGGGGATAGCTGTATTTTTTTGGCTATAGACATCAAAAACAAAAACAAACCACAATACTTAAACATATGGCTAAAAGGAAGATTTTTCTGTATTCTCCTGATAAAAATTCAACTAAATAGGAAAATTATAAATTATCAATATGAAAACTTAGTAATGATTCAAATCAGAGTATCCCAAGTTACAGCATTGTCACTTCATTCTGGTGAAGGTTTGGCCATATAAATAATTAGAAATCAAATATATTTAACTGAGTTTTAATATAAATGTCAGAACGTTTGTTAATGTAGCATCTTGGAGGATGGAAATTTTGCTGAAATACATTGTACAATCCTGTGGCTTTTTGAGACAGCGTTTCTGTGTGTAAAGGTTCTGGCTGTCCTAGAACTCACTTTGTAGACCAGGCTAGACTCAGCCTACCATGTGCTGGGATTAGAGGTGGGCACTGCCAATGCCAATCTCCCCCCCCCCCCAAGCAAATTCTCTTTTTTTAAAAACATACTATTTGGGGCAATTAAGCCTTGTTGGAAAAGCCAAAAAATAGCCATCATGAATTGTGGTTCTGTGTTTTAATACAGTGATGCCACTAGCCCGCTAGGACATGGCCTACTTACAGATGGATTGAGTTGCCTGCATTTTCTTTAACCTGTGTATATTTTAACTTTAGGGCCCTTCCCTTGCAGAATGACTCACTGGAGGTGAAATACATATCAGATTTATATTTTAAAGCTGTTTTAGAGTTTGAAAAATCTGGCTGTGAGTCACAAACATCATATAATTTATTATGACCACTTAGAACTGATTTATATTTACTTTTTGACTCTGAGTAAGTGAACATATTCAGATCAGTAAGGAGTAATACCAAGAATAAACTTGGCCAGTCACTAGCATATTACTACAAAATAAAAGAACTATTAAAAGTATCTTTATGTAAACTTTGTGTTACTAAGGCCAATGACTCAGTTAAAACTTCTAATTATTACTTAAAAAAAAAATCCCACATATACTTATTGTAAGTGAATTAACACAAACTTCTTAAATTCCTTGCTTTTGAAATAAATTTTAACTTTTGTTAAAACTAAAAGTAGCAAACAATATAATTTGCTCATACTTTTCATTTCATCATATGAGATTTACTGAAATTAATAATGTTCACTTATTTGAAATTAAGTGGGATATTCCTGATTATACTTATTACTTTTAACTATCACATTTATACCTCATCCCTAAATGCTTTCACAAAACAACGAATGACACATGGTATGGACCTACAATAGTATTGAGGATACCTCCAGATGTAAACGACAGCTGTAAAACTATGACTACATAAATGCTTACAAATCTTGGGAGAGGCTTAGGGTTCCGTGGTTCTATTTCTAGAGATTTGTTGAAAAGATAGTCTGTGAATTCTTTCTCCATGCTATTTCCCATTGGATTCAAGTTTTCAAAGAACCTCTAAAATAAATGCAAAAATAAATTATTAGTATTAAATATCTTAATCAAACTTCAAATTTGTAAAAATAACTTAGGACACATTCAATATAAGAAAATTTGAATTATTGTCTATAAGTTTTATTTTCTCTTTTCTCCTCTACAATATACACTTGGCCTTTCTGAGACATTATGTAAAGTTGTTCTAAGATAGGCATCCTCACTCACACGATTAAACTTACTTTGATATCTGACTCGACCCGTAAACAGTAAGGCTGGTTTTGGTACTGCTGGATCTCCCCTGTTATCTCTGCCACTTTCCTCCTTTTGCTGAAATTGATGAGCTCTTTCCCATGTCTTTTTAGGACTTCAGGGTTGCCTTCTTCTGTTTTCAAGATATTAGTGAGATAAATTCCTACAAGAGACCATGAAATTACTTTACAGGTGAAGAAGGAAAATGCTTTTTTCCCCCTTTCTCATTAATTATAGAGATTTATGCAGATAGTTATAATAACCAAAGAACCAAGGCCCAGATTTCTATTCTATGAAAAACAACAAACTCAGTTAATATCAGGAGAAGTATTTCTGTATTAAATCCTTTGTAAAATTCTTTAATTTTATAAACATTTAAGGAAAAGATCAAGTTTCAGAAATAGGTTGCTTTTTGAAGAAAGAATAACCAGTTTTCCATTGTCCTGAAGCCATTACATGAATTGTAAAAGGGAACTTTTATTGAAGAAACTTAACAGTGTTGGCATTGATGATGCGCACTAAATTATATCTTCTGCTTATCCGATTCTTAGTTTCACTGTTTGGAGATGGTCATGTTTGAACAGGCTTACCTGTGGAAATGTATAAATTGTTCAAGTCTATCAAGCACAGGGATGATATGATTTGTGCAGTTTTTTAGATTTAGTGCACCTGGTGATATGCCTGGCCTCAGTCTTGTTATGTGGCTGGGGATGACTCCAGCTTCAACTCTTGAGCACTGGATTACAGGTACATATCTGTGTACCTGGTTCATGTGAGTTAGGGCTGATGACCACAACTGAGCTGCACCCTGTCCACTCCAGCTCTTATCCAGCCCTCTGGTTCCTTTTCATCCTGGCACACAGGTTCAGAGTCAGCTATGCTTTCTACCTGTGTTATCTTCTGGATAGGAAGGTCGTTCTGAACAACAAATGGGAGTTTATATATACATTTACAATAGGCCTGTATTGAAACAAAGTGTTCATTGGTAAGGCTTGGAGCTGTTGATGCTGTTACCTGAATAAGCTCCCTCGCAGATTCCACACTACTGTTCTCAGGGAAGGGGTGGAACACAATGTGTGCAAACCTGAGATTACTCACTGAATATGAATGTGCTACCTTTCTGTTGTATGTTAATTACTGTATCAGGTGCTGTAGATAAAGATACAGTGTGGGAAGTGGGCTGATGTTAGAGAATCCCAACTCTGAAGATGGGGTACTATAGTGCAGGTGCTGTGTTAGGAAAGGCCATACTAGTAGTAATGGGTAAGATGCTGTGAAAGCACAAAGGAGAGAACTTTATCCTGTCTTGTGTTCCTGGAATTAGAAAAGAAGATCATTAAATTAACTGTCAAAGGTAAGTGAAGAGTCAAATAGGTAGAATTAAGAGGGAGGGAGGGCGGACAGCAATGTGCCATTAATGTGATGAAGTATGGAAGGCATCCTGAGAGTTGGTAGGTTGTTTGCTGTGTTTACTGTGTGGAGTAAAAGGACAAACAAGACCTATAGCAGCTGTCATACTTAGCAGTAGAGGAGCCCTTCTAAGTACTGCAAAGTCTGTGTGTGGTAGTAAGCATAGGCTCTTGTGCTTTCTAACTTGCCCTAAGAGTGTGCATATTCAATGGCAGTCAAAATCAATTCTCCAAATTATTCTCAAATTGAAGTGTTTGTAGATAGCAATGTATGGCACCTAGTTTGTTAAGTTTAATTTTCATTCTGGGCATGGTGGAACAGGGATATGAGGCCATCTTAGATTATACGATGAGTCTGTGTCTTTTAAGAGAAAAAAATGGTTAACTTTTATTTAGGAGATAAGAGTAGAAACATCTTTGCATTCTAGGATTGTTAGCTGCACTGAGTGTCAAAGAAGAGCAGTTTGTAGGCTATAATACTCTGTGTGATAGGAGATGGTAGACAGCATAAAATTTAAAGGTAGACTCTTAAGAATTTAGTAACTGGAACTGCAAAGGTGGCTCAGTGGTTATGTAGTCTTGCTTTTCTATGTCAGAACTCAAGTCTGGTTCCCAGTACCCATGTCAGATGACTCCTAACCACCTTTAACTTTAGTCTCAGGGAATCTGACACCCTCTCATGGCCTCTGAGAGTGCCCTCTCCCCCTCATGGTATATGTACACACATAAGCACACCCCCTCAATAAAATTTTAAAAGAACTTTACTGGCTTACACAGGGGCAGGACATGGCAGGGAGGCTCTGAGCTCTGTGCTTAGGTAACTGAAGAAATGGTATAGAGACCATATGGGAAACAGGATGTTCACAGGTGTTACAAACAAAATACTTGGATGAAGCTATAAAAATACAAGTAGCACTTTGGAAAAATCTCAGGATAAAATCTAGAAAAGTATTTTATGTCTGATTAATAACTAGTGAAAAGAATATAGTTATGGTAGTACTGCCCAAACTTTGTTGATCAAAATCTGCATCTATATAAATGTTTAAGCATATGTGACTTTTTAATTATAAGGAACATTTATTTGTACATGTGCACATGATAGGACTTTAATATTATATACTAGCAGCTTAATTCTTTCTATTTTATTTAATGTGTATCTTGCCTGTATGTATGTCTGTGCACCAAGTGTATGCCTGGTACTTATTGAAACCATCATGTGGGTACAAGGAATTGAACTTGGATCCCCTGGAAGAACTTAACTGTTGAACCATCTCTCCAGCCTCATCAGTCTGATTCTTTAAGAAAGAAACATGTGGTTCTATATGTATATATGCATGTGTAAATCTAAACATGACTATATCTAACAGATAGTGGTCTAAGTGGCCAAATTATCTTCTGTTCTGAAATAATATGGTCATTTTACTTACTCAAAAAACATCTGCTGAATGCCTCCATGTGTCAGGCCCATGGCTAGGTACTAAGAATAGATAAGACACTGTCCCAGAGTTTTGCTCCTTTGAAAGAGCAAATATCTAAGCTACAATGCTATAGGCAGAAGGTATATGTGTCAAAGTGTGAACAAACTGCCAGAGGACACAGAAGGTTGAGTTGACTTTTACTGCTAGGAAGGTAGGGAAAGACAGTGGCCAAAAGTAAGCTCAGCCTTCCTTGTTATTATGTCACAGTGTCTGTTTTCCCATCCCCACATAACTCCAGAGTATGTAATGGATCTGAAATATACTGAAAATAATATGTTGAATCACAGGGTAATGATGAAATAGTCACATTAACTTTATGTGGCATGCAGCCACTGTAAATGACTATATAAGAAAATTATTTAAAGTATAAAATATACTTTTGATAGATATGACAAAAAAGTAATGTCTATAGCATTTAATTACAAAAAATCTACACATCAAAAAGACCACAAAATCTGGTCGGGCATAGTGGCACACACCTTTAATCCCAGCACTTGGGAGGCAGAGGCAGGAGGATCTCTATAAGTTTGAGGCCAACCTTGTCTACAGAGTGAGTTCCAGGACAGCCAAAAGTACACTGAGAAACCACGTTTTGAATAACCAAGAACCAAACCAACAAAAAACAAGCAAATATAAAAATGTTTATTTATTGCCCCAGCAGAAAGAGCATTTACCTGTGTATAAACTGTGAGTTTCTCCCCTAAAGGGAGAAATAAGGTATGTGTGGGGAGCAACATGAAAAAATATTGAAAGTATATAACGTAGGAAGGAAGTAACTGTGGAAGAAAAGTAACCTATGGGAAGGCATCAGACTGAAGTACTAGTCTTCAGTCTCTACTCAGGAGAAACAATAACTTCAAATAGGAGAGTCAGTCTTGAGAGTAAGAAAGGCATTTGTCCTCTAGTACAAAGGGGAGAGATGAGGGGCTGGTAAAAATAAAACCTTAACGTGCTCAAGTTATTGTCTCAAGGGCACATACAGTGAACTTTTTAGACATGTTTTGTTAAATGACTAAATACAAGTATAGATGATATAGTCATACTTTTTGTACTTTATCAAAATTAAACTATAAGGTAAGTCACGCTGGTGCACACTATTATCCCAGCCAGCAGGAATGCAGACACAGGAGGACTGCAACAGGAGCATGCAAAGACACAAGTAACGAAATACCTGACAGCTGTCAGAGCTCAGACTAGGAAGTGAAGCATGTACAAGCCGAGTCCCTGTCTGAAATAGAGGTCAGAGGGCTTTGGACTTGCTCTGCATTTGGAGTGTTCATTGATATCCTGGATGTGAGTTCCAGGTTAGACCACACATCTATAGCCTAAATGTTTGTTCTATTTTGTTTTCAGATAGGGTCTTGCTATGTAGCCCAGGCTGGACTCACATTCATGTGTATGCTACCTTGCCCGTCAACTAAAACAGTGTTTAGAGTCAACTGACTTTAGCTCTGACCCCTGAAACAAAGGATTTTCCATTTGTGGTATCATCTCAACAAGTTTAAATTTTTTGAATATTGTAGATTTTTACATTTAAGATGCTCAATTTTTAAAGTCTTGGCAGAAAAATTCTGAAGGGATTCAGGTCTATTTTCTATACTCATTTAATAAAATGTCTTGTTTTATCCAGAAGCACAATAAAAATTAGGAAGAAACACTTACCAAAGAAAGGCACACATGGTGGATTAATAGACCTGAGTTTTGCCAAATATTTCTTATAGTGATCTTCACTCAACTCATGAGCTTCTTCTAAAATTTTCTTTTGTCTACTTGGTATTTGCTATAATTAAAAAAAAAAAAAAAAAAGGAGGCCTCAGTTGTACAAGAAAATGCAAATCTTCCCAAAAACAAAACACCCCAGTTAACCACTACGACCCATTTATATATCAGTTTGACCGCAAAAATAGTAGTACTGTTTTTTTAAATTTATGTGTTTTTGAGACAAGGTCTCACTGTGTATCCTGGCCAGGCTTCACGACCTGGCTCTCCCTCTCAACCCGGTTAATGCTGGTTTTTTCTTCTTCTTTTAAAGCTTTTTTCATACACTTTAGTACAAACTTAAAAATTGTACATCTTGCCATCACTCATATAATTTATGTGAATGTTTGAGTGTTACAACTAAACTGTGGGATGGAGGTCAGTCAGGTCAGCAAGCTTGCTTAGCAGACAGACACTTGCTGCACAAGCCTGGTGATGGGAATCTGCCTCCAGAATGCCATCAAGATGGCAGGAAGGAAGGACTACTCCAAACATCCTTTTGACCTCAGTCTGTGCTTATGGGGACACCTGAGTGTGTGCACACATAAAATTAAGATAGTAAGATGATGACTGCTTTTTCTTCTAACAAGTTGGAACCTATGAATGAATGAGAACAATTTATTTTAAAAAAAGAAACCATTATAAAATTTAGGTAAGTGTATATTTTAACCAATTATTGAAAAAACAAATGAGACATTTAAATATTAAGTATCATAATTGTTAAAATACTGATTTTCCATTTTATTAGCACATGTTAATTATACACAATGCAGAGTTAATTTATTTTCATACATTTCTGCAGTGCATTTTGACCTCATTCCCCCCACAGCCCTCTTTGGCCAGTTCTCCTCCCCTGGAGCCCCTCTGCTTCTGGCCCCCCATCACCCCACTCCTGATCTACTGAGTTAATTAGAGTGGCTTATAGGAGCATGGGTGAGAGGTTATTAATGGAGCACAGGATCTTATCACTAAAAAGATGTCTCTGGCTCTCTCAGCAGCCACTAACTACAGTTACATCCTGTGGAAGAGATGGGATCCTTTCCCCAGCTTCTGTGACACCATGCTGATGGCCTAGTTTAGTATTGGTCTTATGCTGTTAGAGTCTAGTGGCCATGTCATGTAAATTGCTATTGTTATATTATGCAGTGGAAGCTCATTTTAAAACACATGTACACACCTACCTCAAATGTGTGGTCCAGCCTGTAAACAGGGGATGAGTTCATAGCACTGACAACTTCAAGCACACCATTGAAGTTATTCAGCTCTTGAAAGACTTGTAGAATCTCAATTATTCGACTCACCACAGCTACTCTTTCTTCTAAGTTTTCTGTTTCTACAATACATCTAAAAATAAAAAAAAATTAAAGGTTTAAATGAAAATAGTAATCTAGAGAGTGCATGTATGGATTCCATATCCATATGACCACAGAAAAGACATTTACAGTGATGCACTGGATTGCTAGGAGACTGCAGAGAAAGACAGGCTTGTGGCGGAGCATGTTACTCTTTCTGACATCTAGATTACTACAGTCAGACAACCATCCCCAATCTACTCAGCACATCCTCTATTGTCAGTACTAGAATAACTAAGATCTTACTGAATGTGTGTGAGTCTGTCATGTAGGTGTGTTCTAGGCATGTTTATTCTAGAACTGTTGCTTCCTCTGTGTGTGTGTGTGTGTGTGTGTGTGTGTGTATACACAATGCTATTTCAGTGATTCATTTATGTGTTTGCCTGAACAAAATCTTGTTATGTAGCCCAAAATGGCCTGGAATTGGTAATGTTCTGCTGTAGCCTTCTGAGTGATGGCTTATAAGTATACATCACCATATCTAGCTTAATTTTGTTTTCTGATATATAGAAGTAATTGGCAATGTTTGTAGAAATAGCTCTTAAGATAACCATTGGTAAATTGCAAAGTCAGTTGAAATATTTTCCAAAATAATAATAATAATAATAACAATAATAATAATAATAATAATAATAATAATAATGGCAAGAGTGGTAGCTTAATGGTTTGGTGTATATCATACATTAGGCTTGGGTTCAATTCCCCTGATCAAGAAGCAAACAAAAGATACTGCTTAGAAACAATTTTTTTTTAAAAAAGCACTTCGTTTCTACATACTGAGAATCTATATATTAGTTTTATACAGAATGATATAAATAATAAATGTTAAATTGTTATTTTCCCATCAAATAATCACAGCTAAGTATGGTTGCTCCACAAGTGCAAATCCCAGCACCTGGATAGCTAAGGCAGGACTAACCTAACCCTAACCATCAAAATAAACAGCTTATTATCAAATTAAACATAACACATTTATATATTTAAAGAATTCTATACAAATATATTATGGTTAGCTTATCAGGTAAATAATTACAAACATGTGATACAAGTATAACCTGTATCTAACTATTTTGATTACCCAGTACAAAGTAAGATCACCTGCAGTGCTTTTGGCTCCACTTCTACTGGACTTGCAGCTCAGCAGCACTGAGGTCAATACACAAGAATCTGTCACTAAAAAGGAAAAGATGGCTTTCCCCTACATAGCCCACTACAAAGGCTCAAGGACAGTGCTCTGTATCTCGTTAGCTATATTTCTCTTTCCCAGTATGACATATTACAGTTACTATGGTGAGAAAGAGCTTCTGTAAACTAAAATATATCAACTTTAAAATGAAATCAGGGAGCAACATTGTAGGAGAAAATTCTGTTTTTACTTCTTAGAGGTGTATTGTCTCTAACAACATAAACTCTCCTTGTGGGCAACGTGGACTACTTCAGGCCTTCATCCATCCTGTTTTATATATGACCTGTTGCTTGTTTTTATAATCCTAATACAAATGTGAAAATCATATCTTTATAAAATATATTGCCTCTACTCAGAAAAATAATAGCCAATATCCCAAGCTAAGGTCTCTAGTCCTCACTTCTTGGTTCTCTCATAATACGCCAGTGAAAATTATTAAAACAAACCACAGCCTCCCACCTAACTCACAGTACTCAAGAACCTCTGGAGATGGCCCCAAAACCAAGATTTTCCTAATGGTCTGTTTAGGACAGTCTCTAAAGTAGTTCCATGGAGTAGACTATTTCAACTCAGGTTGCTTCTCCTTGCCCTCCTTTCTTTCTCTAGAGAGTCTGTTCCAGATGTAGGTAGGAGCAGCACCTAGTTAAACAGCGTGGGATGTTTAGGGACTGGGTGTTTGGATGAGTTCCTATCCTGAGTGTACAACTTCATTTTCTGAGTGCAGTTCAGTATTTATTTACTTTATAATACTTGTTTATTTAACATTTCAGCTGTGAATAACCCTTCCTTTTGCCAATTTATGGGCTGAGGCTGTAGGTCCTGAGAACTCTAGCTCTGGGTACTGCCAAGACAGTTGGGGGACCTGAGGCCACAGTACCATTCCTGCCACTTCACCTTAAGCTCTTGGGCTAGAAAGAAAGTTTATAATCCTCTCCTCTGCACAAGGATTTCACAGATAGCTCCTACTCTTTACCACTTACAGCAAAGAGTGGATGGTGTAGGCCTAAAGGTGTATTCAAGAACAATGGAGGTTGTCACAGAAGGCACCTGGGAAGAGATCTGGAGAAACAGACAGCCAGCCAGCCTCAATTGTGCACCACCACAACAGTTGGAGAGGAAACCTCCTAGGGTTAGAACAAGTATTAAGAACCTTAGAAACTTTGCCTTCCAAGAAGTCAGAATTTCATTGGCTTATTCTAATCAGCAATTTGTGCTACTGGGGAAGTGTTCACAACAAAAGAGTGAACATGGCCATTAGTAGTTCTCCTACACCCATTATAAAGCATATAAAGAAATAGAAAGTATTATTTAAACATAGGAATAAAAGCAAGGAGCAGACACTGCCTGTGTGAGTGACCAGATGTTAAATTAACAGATTTCGAAGTTACTATCAAGGAGAATATTCACAGAACTAAAGGACAGCAGTAAAGCGGATAAGGAAGATATGATGACATGTACCTAGAAAGAAAATCATGAAAGTGAAAAGAATTAATAAAAAGAACCAAATGGAATCTTGGAAGTAAAAAATATGGATAGCTCAATAGTAGATATGAACTGACAGAATAAAAATTAGCTAGTTTAAAAATAAAGCTGTTGTTCAAAACTAAAGGCATAATATTTAAACAACAACAATAAACTCTGCACATGTGTTGCTAGTTGACCCAGGGCACAAGAACACAAAAGGAAGTTCTCTTCAGGCTGAAAACAAGTGACCCCAGGATGGTAATTTGAATCATAAGAATATCAGTAAAGGTAATTATATAATAATAAAAACACCCTGTGCCCACATTTTCCCTTCATTTTTGTTTCTTCTTACTTGGTTTAAAAAGCAACTGATTTAATGTGTATGAATGTACTTTGGGGTCTATAGTACAAAAATGTAATAATACCCTGACTACAGCAGAATAAAAAAGAGGGTGAAAGGGCCATTCAGGGTTAAGATGGCAGATGGCAAAGTTAACAATTGGAAGGATGCACCGCTACATCTGTGCCATTAACTAAGCTATCCTAACTACAGAAATGGGGGGGGGGGGTGGAGCTAGAGACACACACAGGAGGACATTTATCCCTGGAATGAAGCTGTGTCAATCTGCAGCCCACTCTGCTGAAGGAAGATGCATTTTGGTTAGCTCCAGGCAGCCATTAGAAACACAAATATTAGTGAAACTAAGATGCGCATCAGGAAACTATTCAATGTACAAGAAAGGGAGCAAAAGCACAAAAGACATGACATACATAAGCAAAACTGCCCCAGAATGCACCACCACTGCTACAAACAAAAATGCCAACACTTACTTTTCAAACCACAGAGTGAGGTTAGTAGTGTGCCGTATCATTTTCAGAAGGTTGGGAGAATTAATTTCTTTATCTTCTTTTGTCCACACACTTCCAACCAATTCTGATGGCTGCACAGCTCTAAAATCATCAACATAAAATGACACATTACATTTCCCCTTCAGTATAATTATTATATAAGAAAAAGCTAAACTACTTTTATAAGTGTTTCTTTTCCACCAACAGAAAGTTGGTGAAAACAAAATAAATATTTACATTTTTTTCTTATGCTTTCAGATTTAAAATATTTTGGTGTATACTCTTGCATAATGCATCTATTGCTTGCTCATTTATTTAAAGACAGTGTCTTCCTATGTAGCCCTGGCTAGGTTCTTGCTATCTAGCCCAGCAGGCTGGAACCCATGTCAATCCTCTGCCTCAGCCTTCTGAATGCCAGGATTACAGCATATCACCATGGTAGTGCTATATTTACTGCATACTTTTGCATAATGTCTTAACTAGTACTTATAAATATTATTTACTAACCTAGAATGGTACAGTTGTTATTTAAATAGTAGCTAATAAGTAACAAATGAGGGTACAACAAATATTAAAATTTGTTTTGTTAATGTTTGTTTTTGCTCTTAAGGTGGATAAAAAAGAAAAAGCAACCTGTAAAATAGTCTCTGCAAATGAAACTTAAAATTCTAACTAACATTTGGAGATCATGATAAACTTAGGTGGGAGAATTTATAAATTTAGCTACTTTTCTCATTTAGTAATTAATACTTTTGAGATTTTAAGTAGAACTGAAAACCAGAATCATATTTTTCAGATAGTTTCATTGACAAACAATATTAAACTATAAAGGGCGATAATTAGCTATGCCCTAACTTTAACAAAGCAGTAGCTACTATGCTGTCTTAAAAACCTATGGAGTAATTAGAGCAGGAGGTGGTCCTATGTGCCTGTGTCCTGCTCAGCCTGTGCTATGCCCTGGAAGCCTCACAGTCCTACAAGTTAGGACAGTCTTTAGCCTCACTTTCCTTGAAGGAAATAAGCAGAAGATCAGAGTTACACAGAGAAACTTAAGCCAGCAATTGGTTTAAACCAGGATTTGAACTGAGCTTACCAATCAAGGGTAACTGTAGAAAGAGCACAGTTAAGTAATCAAGGGTGACCAAGGGGGCAAAAGGACCAGAACTGTGTGCTATGTCTTAATGCTACAAACATATCATATACTGTCTCATTTACATCTTAAGACAACCCTAAAAGATAAAAACTGTATTCCATTTTTAAAATGAACTCTTGAAATAACTTCTCAACTTGAATGTTGAACATACCGGTATAGATCTGATTCAAGTAAAGTGAGCTGTCGAGCAATTTCTATTGGGTGTAAGGTGAGCAAGTCAAAAGTCTCTATATGCCCAGGTCTGCTTATGTGCCACTCAACTGTGGGAGGTGAACTCTGAAATGTAATATTATGACCTGGGCCATTGTCTCTTGCAATTTTTTTCCTTTGGATTATCTTAATGATGGATTCCACCCATTTTTTCATTGCTTTACCTGAAATACATTTTAACAAACATTTAAATACTCTTTAATACCTTATTTTTAAAATGTTTAAAGTAATACAAGTGATACATGAATAAATCATTGCTATAAAGTTCAAATGCACAAAGTAAATATTAAGAGTTCCCTCCCCCAACTTCCTCTTACCCTTCTCCAGACAGGTAATCACTGTTAATAGTTTGTCATGTATCTAGACCTTTACTAAATGAATGTAAAAAGTAATTTGATTTTTCACCTCCAAGATTTTGAGCCTTAGTTCAAAATACTATTTTTATAGTTTTTCTATCCAAGGTATATTCCATACAAACTGAAAGATTAATAAAAGTAAATTATACAATTCACATATCATTAATATTGCATTTTATATAACCCAATTATGAGGACTGATTGTTCATGTTAGTCTCCTGTTTGATATACTGTACAGGAAAGTAATCTATTTAACCCTTTATTTTCTGATTTTCATTTAGACTGAACAAACCAAGTTTGTCTAGGCCACCTTTAAAGTCACATAATCACAAATATTTAAAGTAAAGGAAGCTTTGAGCTAATCAGCCCTAGTTTCTCAGACTTCTGGATCTAGCTGGTGGTGATGTTACAAGTAGTCTGTCCATGTAATACGCTGTTTACTATCTCATTTGCCCAACTGACCTAACCATGCACTTTCGTCAATGGTTACAGTGGCAAAATAATAATAATAATTCCAACATGTACCACAGGTAGCACATAGTTTCAATTAAGTGGTCTAGCTTAAACTGAGACCTAAAAGAACCAGTTCTAAATCAGAAGTAGTATGATGAGTCAGCAGGATGACTGTTGAGCAATGTATAAGTCTCAATACTGGGTTTTGTTACTGTTTTGCTTTTACTACTATAGCCCTAACTGTCCTGGAACTCAAAGATCCACCTCCCTCAGCCTACTGATAGACTGGATTAAAGGTGTACACAATCACATCCGACCTAAATGATGTTTGCTTTGATGAGAAAGTTTAACATTTCAAAGGAACTATAATGGTATCAATTGAGAGTAATCACATTGGCAAACTTTATCACAAACACAGGTAGGAAAATAAGAAAAGCATACCTCTTACTGTTCCAATAAATTCCTCCATTCTTTGTAAAAGGTCTGCATCTCTTTCAAAGTCATAAAAGTGGTGCTCCACCCAGTGCCGACACACATTTAACACTCTGCGCATTAACACAACTGGATTACACAGGATCTCACAGTCAGTGCATACAAGAAACAAGAGCAGCTCCTACCTACCAAGTCAGCAATCTACTAAAGCAGCTTTATTAACTCAGATGAGACTCTTAACTAATCCAAGCCTTCACCTTGCTGGGGAGTAGTTCTTAAACACTTCCACTTTGAAACACACATTTGAGGAGCTGCAGGTTTTACTGGGGCCTCATCTCTACTACTTACCGCAGCTGTACAGGCTGAATATATTCCTTTCTAAATCTTTTCAGCTCTGCACTCAGGGGCTGATCTCCATTCTCTATAGCTATTCGATCAGCTTCTGTTGGCTCAGGCTCTGGAATTTCAAATCTAACATGAAACAGAAAAAAATTTAGTGAAAATATTATATCAAATCCAGATTCACAAACTTTTATACTTATCAGGTACAACTAAGAGAATACTATAAAAATCTACTACAGATATCTCACTAGTGGAAATCCCAAGGCTTTTATAATGTAAAGGCTAATTACAGAACTCTTTAAAACATTAATATTGACAATAGAGCTAAAACTAGAACCAAAGTAAAAACACATGAAATCTAAAACAAATGGGACTGGTGGGCGTCTTTACTGTGTAGATTACTCTAAGTCAGTAGGCAGCATTTTAAGGGTGACTGGTGCTTAAAACTTGATTGCTTTTTGTGTAGATGAAAACCATTTTCCATGATAAAAGCATTTGCTCACTGACAAAGTCCATTTTATTCAACATGTAGTATACTTGTAAATTTGTTTAGAATTTGTGAAGCATTAAAATCTGAATTTCCAGTGTCTCCTAACTGTAAAGACATGGTTTCAAGTGTACAGTTGAAGATGACTTTCAAGTCCTGATCGCCCTGCCTCCAGGTCTCAGATTCTTGGATTACAGACATATATGTCCAGCCTAGAGTCTAAATCACACATATGTAAATTAGTTCTTTAGCTTGATTAGTTTGGGCTGGGAATATTGCTTAGATTGAACCAAAGGTCTATGGTTCAATCCCCAGTGCAGCATAAATCCTGAAAAGTTGGAGTTTTAAATACTAAATTAATAAAAAGAAATCTATTTAAATAATCAAAATTAACCTGTTTTTGCAAAGTCAGTGGTTTTATCGTCAGAGTTCAACCACAGTTAAGTTTATTGACACATTTACGGGAAACATATTTTTAATCCTTTAAAACCAAAGAATTTAAACATTTAAAATTGACAGACCTTTCTATTATAAGACTCAGTAGTTCTTGAGGTTTGCAAAATGATCTGTATGTTGTAAGAAATGTCCGAACAAAATTGGGATCTAAGAAGAAAAAGGAAAAGTATTAAAGTCTTTGGTAAACAATGACTAAAACTATTCTTTTCAGTTTCAAAAGAGATCAAAGACTCACTGTTAAAAGTTCTCATATATTTTACCCAGATAGACGGCTTTGGACTTTATAATGTATCTAGCTGCAGTGCTTCTAAGGCAGTGGCTTTAGAAAAATGTAACACTGGTTTAAAATATAATCAACTGATTTCTTGTACAGTATACAGAAGAGGGCACCAGACACCATCATAGATGGCCATAAGCCACCACGTGGTTGCTGGGAACCGAACTCAGGACATCTGGAAGAACAGCCAGTGCCCTCAACCCCTGAACCATTTCTCCAGTCCTGATTTCTTGTACTATCTCAAACTTATCATCGAAAAGGAATATGCAATCAGAAAAGCAAGCACAGGGACTTGAACCAGGTTCCCTTTGCCACCAGGATCTCAGTGTCACCCGTTGGTTCAGATGGCAATAGCAATAACCTATCCATTCTCTGATATCAGTTTAATCAACTATGATGTTTCCTAACTTCCTATAAATCATGTTAACTAACAGAGCAAAGAACTAGAAACCAGATCTTACAGAGTAGTAGGGTAAGCTAAGTAGTTTTTAAAAGGTGTCAATTTCCAGAGGCCTTATTTATAACTACAAAAAAAAAAAAAAAAAAAAAAAAAAAGTTTCAAAACCCCCTAAGCTATTAAAAAGATCATGTGATGGTTCAACAGGTTAAGAAAAAAAAGTCCAGGCTGGAGAGATGGCTCAGAGGTTAAGAGCACTGACTGTTCTTCCAGAGGTGGCTCATAACCATCTATAATGAGATCTGGAACCCTCTTCTGTATACTGTATACATAATAAATAAATATTTTAAAAAAAGAAAAGAAAAAAAGTCCTTTGCTACACAAGCTTGATGACCCTGAAGTCAGGGTCATCACATCCCAATGGTTGTCCTCTCAGACATGCACACACACTGCTGTGCCACACTCATGAACAGAGATAATACAAAAGTAGTTCTAAAAAGCGCTTGTTTTTATCTGTTCCCAGCTCTCTCACTTGAAGCAGTTACAATGACAAAGGTCTACTCTGCATGCACATCTCCATGAAATAAAATGGAGGCCCATAAAGTCGACTGTCCTAGGCTTGCCTGCTCTGATCTTTCCCAGGTTAGAAGAGGAGCAGTAATCAGCAGGCCATTGTCTTGTGCATAAAGGGGAGAAAGTCTCTTTCTCAACACTCACTCCCTGGGTGTGATGGCATGGGCCTTTAATCTCAGGCAGAGGCAGGGGTCCCCGGAAATTGGAGACTAGCAATGATACATAACAAGACAGTCTTACTTCCACAACTCAGATTTTACTAAGGCCCATCCACACTTGGTCCTAAATCTTTAAAATGGAGGGAGAACATCAGTTAACTTGAGTCTTTTGTGGGAACATTTCCCTGTTTTCAGTAGGAACTGGGTAAATTCACTGACGACAGTAAATACCTATATATTATTGATTAAAGTTTTATAAGAAGTCTTTTATTAGAACTAAGTAAAATTAGCGCATATTTAGAAAATGTTTACTTAAGTTGATTCTAAGAAGCACCATAAATTTAGCCTTAAAAGATATCAAAGTAACTCTTTACCTAAAACTCATTCATGGATTTAGGACAAACTAGAACTCTGATCTAATCTGTTGGTATACATTATCATCAAGATAATGATATGATTTAATTATCAAACAGCCCTGGCCTGAAAATATTTAATTTTTTTTTCAATTTGAAGAAAAATTTGTAGAACAAAAGGATATTATTGTGGGAGTCTCTTGCTTTGAGGCAGGACCTAGCTAGATATCCAGGCTGGCCTTGAACTCACAACCTTCTTGTTTTAGTCTCCCAAGTGCTGAGATTACAGGCATGTTCAATCATACCTCCAGCTAAAAAATTCTCTGGTTTTATTTAATGATCCTTCCTTTAGTTTATATCTCCTAAAGCTAGAATGGGTTACTGATAAAAAGTATTTTAAATACATAAAATATTTTAATAATTTCCTTTCTGTTGGTATTTTATTGTGTCTTCAGTTACAGAGATCCTCAGTTAAAGACTAATGTTTCATCCAGAAGAAAAGATTTAAAAACAGAAGGCTGTACGAGATTTTAAAACAGAGATATTTATCGGTTCCATCACAATCCTCCCTTCCAAGAACCTTCTTCCTGTTCTGCAAATCTATTTGTAAGGTGAGGCTTCTCAAAATAGCATGTGTTCAGGAAGCAACAGCGGCAGCCACAGCTGGGAAGCTTGGCTGTCCCTTCTGGAAAGAGCTGTGTATCCTAGATGAGGTCTCAGGATCTCTGGGCTGTGGTGCACAAGCAGAGTGTGGATCCATTCCTCCTCAAACACAGCTCTGTTTCAGGCTGACAACCTAACTTCCACATTCAGAACCATTTTTTTCTCAAGTACTACCCACCATCAGGCTAAACGCTGTGGGTTTCAGACAGAAGAGCAGCAAGTGCTAAGTGAATTAAAAGATGTTGTAAGAAAAGTATGGCTATTGTTTAAAATGGGGTCTCGTCACCATCTTAGGCCAAATCTATTTTAAAACATTGTGGTTTTCCTTAGGCCATTTCTTTACTTCAGTAACTGATGATAATACTGGCAAAGGCATGATGTGCCTCAGGGCCACATCAGTCAAACGGGACCACAGCAGTTCCCAATGTCCAGTAGGTACCATCCTTAACAGAGTTTCCACCTACAAGGAAGTCATCAGTTCTGGAAGGCGAGTTGGTCAGGACAACTACAGAAGAGAACAAGGCCTGAGATTCCTGCCCAGGTGCTCTTCCCCCCCTCAGCTCAGAGGATTCCCACGAGCCTTACTTAGCTGTGAGATCTAAAAGTACAGAATTTATCAACGAATTATAATGTCACCATAGACGTTCACATGAATGATTAAATCAGAATGCAGTTTGCTGAGAATGAGCAGTTTGGTTAGGAAGCAGTAGCTGTCCTCCTGGTGACACTGTTAGAGGCTTACGGTGCTGGCCAGCGGAATAAATACCCACAGTGACCGCCACCATAGTGTGGTCTAAAGTGACTGAAACTTAATTTGCTGTTATCTTGGCTGGAAGCTGAAAGCAGCCTTGCCAAAAAGGGAGGGTGGAGTGTATGTGGAAGAACTAAAATACTCCCAAGAAAGCTGGCAAAAGCTTAAGCACTTAAAAAAAAAATTAAAAGCTACCCATATTCCCATGCTGGTCTGGTTTTAAAACACACACACACACACACACACACACACACACACACACACTATTTCTAATCAAAAGCAAACTTATTTTAAGAGAATTTATGTGTATTTTGAAATTTTATTAAAAAGCTATATACACATATTCCCGAAGCTATTTTTGTGTCTGTTATTGATTTCTTCATCTCAATAACTCAATCATGAGACCTTTTGTCCTATGACAATACAAAGACTAAATAAATCTGATATAAAAAAAAACCCTCAGCAATAAGGGCAGAGTATATAACTTAAATGAAGTAGCCTTCCATTTAACAGGCAATGATGAGAATATACTGCTGTTTGCTGTGGCAGTTATGTACCTACTCATATTCAGACATGATATTCAGAAAGACATCTCTTATTCAGAAATAAGAGACAAACATAAAAATAAGAAAGTCCAGCATAGGGTTTTAAGGTACAAGTACAACAAATATTCACTAATAAAAAAATAGCCCCAAAGTAGCACAATTTGATATTCTCTTTCTGTGTGTGAACAAAGGTTACTACTCTAGAAACAGATGACTCAGACGGGACCCCTGCAGTGCTCTAACACACCAGAGGTCACATTCTTCTTACTCTTTCCTGCCATGTTCATAGCTTCTCTGCCTCCTCCTCTCCATACCTTCCTTATACAAATACCTACCAAGTCTAGTCTCAAATTCTTGGCGTAGGTCCACATTTCTTCAACTATAAGCTGTAGTTATTTTTATGTTTTTGTTTTGTTTTCTGAGATCTCATGTATCTCAGATTGACTATGTATCTCATGTATCAGGATTCACTATGTAGCTGAGGATGACTTTGAACATCTAATCCTCCTGCTGCTTCTTCCTGAGTGCTATAGGCAGAGATAACAGGCATGTGCCAACACCAGTTTATGAGGTACGTGCTGGGATTGAACCCAGAACTTCATGCATTCTAGGCAACCATTCAGCTAACTGAGCTGCATCCCCAGACCATGGTTGCTATTTTTTGCTGGCCTTCTAGCTGACCTCACCCCTGGATAATTCTTTGTTATTTGGTGTACAAGTTTTCAAAATCCTCTGAATTTCAACTATTTGTCTACAATGTATCTAGTGTTCAGAATTTAGCACATTAAATTTTAGGTCATCAATTCTTCTTCTTCTGTCCCTAACACTTGACATTTAATATGGCAAGGTCATAAGATTTATGAACTATTTATTACATTACAAATCTATTTATGAAGAACACCCCTCCCCCATCCACCATCGTGGAACAGTTAATCAGGATGTCTGCCATGTGATAATACTCCCTTTTAATACAGCCATTTAAAACCTCAAGAAACAATACGCTCCTCAGCAAGGACTTATAAACAATCACTTCTGAATTCCTTAAAAAAAGGAAACAGACGCTATGCTGACGCACAAACACTTAAAAAAAAAGTCAGGGTTTAAAAATAGAAGAGCACTGCCCTATAGATGAAAAATTGTTCAGAGACTTTAAAAGTTAAATGCCCAAACTGAACTTATGCAAGATGTAGAGTCAAATCTAGTATAGAATCTTGAACATTTTATATATGAGTGCAAAGACAGCACTAAGTACATCAAAAAAAAAAATCTTAAGTTTTTTCAATTTCAAAAGAAGTTTACCACAGAAAACAGTTTTTCACACTTTGGTGTGTTCTAAATTATTATCGTTGCCTCAATGTCATCCCAGTTTCTACCATACACGACCAGACTAATATACTGCCACCAGCCATTTTTCTACCAGTGTTGCTTTACTCATAATTAGCTGCATTTCACTGTCAACAGCAGCTCTGTGAAATGAACTTCCTGCTCTCCTTTCCCTTGTGATTGCTTACTAGAGGGTAAGGAAACTGTCTCTCTGCATCACTGCTAAATTTAAAATAATCCACCCAACTGAGTAGTTTTCCTTCCAGAATTTAGGATGAATTCCCCCAAATCTGATATGTTCAGAAACCCTGGGGATGAAAGACAGGATATAAATTAGACTGTACATCAGATTGTCATCACTCATGGATGTTACCCATATTTTAACCTGCCTAAATAGAAATGTATTTTCCAAGAAAGCTTTCTGTTTATAGAATAAGCTTCTTTGGTAGCCCAGTGGCTGAGCTGTCAGGAAGAAACCTGGTGGCAAAACCCCATAACCCCAGCACTCGGGGTTGATGAACTGAATGCCAGCCTGGCCACCTGTCCTCCCTCAGTAACAGAAAAGTAAATAAAACAACAGGGCTAAGGGTTAAAGGCCAGTGATGGAATCGTTTTTATGCCCAGAAATAAGAGACAGACAGGATCTAACTGCACACAAATCTATACATTACAATACTCAGAACTTATTGCCTATTTCAATATCTGTCTCTATATCTCTTCATAGTATCCCTGTATTTGTGCCAAATGAATAACCATGAGTAATTAAAATCCATTTGCTTTTATTATTAATCATGTATAAATTTTTAAAGTGTTATATTAAAATAACTCTTAAAAACTCCGTCTGAAGTGTCAATGGGACATGGACATATATTCTGCTGAATAAAGCAATTAATTTCTAGACTTCATTCTGTAATTAAATGATAAGAGTTTCTAACAAATCAACCACCCTCAGAGGTCTTGGGCTTTTGTTTATAAACTGAGGGTGTGGACAGTTTGGGCACTATAGGTGTGTAGCCTTCATCTGCAATTTATTGTAACATTTGAGACATCAAGTCAGCTAAAGCCAAGTTAAATCTGGGCTAATCACATGGAAGCCAGTTTTCTCTTCTGGTTTCAGTATATCTGAGCAACTTACAATGATCTAGATAATGTTTAAGTGCTGTGTTATATGTTAGTTACATTTCCTCATGTATTATATACAGTGCCTTTCACTATATAATAAAAAGGTCAGTTAATTTTAGCTTTTGTTTCGGTGTAAGCCATAACCCGTACTACATGTTCTCCAACAAAAAACCTAATAACCAACTAATCAAATCGTAAATTCCTTTTTTATTCAGAGAGAGTGAATAAAAGGAAAAAACAGACTAATGTTTACATCAAAACAAGTGAGAACTTTATCTGTTCTCACTGCCAAGAGAACTTACTATACTTCTCAGCTGGAGAAGACCTTATAACACTGCTTTTTATGTCTTACAAATCCATGAATGTCTATCAAAGCACATTATATAATGCCTGTAATAAACCAGTAATGGACTCTATAGAATATGTGGTCTATTAAAAAAATTCTATACTGTAAGTAAAGACTTCAGTGAAGAGACAACAAAGAATGGCTAGTAATCTAATTATTAACATTACTTTCACGAACTTTAAGCTCAGAACTCAGCAAAGCTGCTGGTGGGTTCCAGCTACACCTGTCACATATTATGAGATAAAACATTCAATTAAATTTTAAAACAGGACAAAAGATGTCAAAAAACTTAGTTATAACGTACTTTTTAAAAACAATATTTATTTTTATTTTATGTGAATTGGTGTTTTGCCTGCATGTATTACTGTGTAAGCGTGTCAGATCTTGAAATTACAGACAGTTGCTAGCTGCCATGTGGATGCTGGGAATCAAATTCAGGTCCTTCAGAAGAACAGCCAGTGCTCTTAACCCTGAGCCATCTCTCCAGCCCATAACATACTTTTTTTTATATACCAGAAGTATTTCAATTTTTTTAAAAAAAATTAAAAAGTAAAACTTGGACTGGAGAGATAACTCAGAGGTTAAGAGCACTGACTGCTCTTCCAGAGGATCTGAGTTTGATTCCTAACAAATTCCTAACTATAACTCCAGTCCCAGGGAATCTGACACTTTCTGGACTCCACCGACACTGCACACACAGGTGCATAGATGTACACATAAAAAAACTTTTAAAAATCTTAAAAAAAAAAAAAGAAACTTATTAGGTTAAATTTCAGTAAACTTCATCAAAATTGTGTAAAGTTAGAAATGTGTTATATTAAGAGAGATCATAGAAAATATTCCTTCATGCAGAAGCTTGAGTTGACAGCAGTCATCAGATGGATGTGATAATGTGACAAAAACGGACTTGAGCAGCACTCCACACATAAGGAACGAAGGCTGCTGGCCACAGAAACCGACTCACTTACTAATGACTGCTTAAAAGTATAGTCATCAAAAAAATAACCACTAATTGTAAATTAATTGTTAAATACATCAGTTAAAAATGTAAAGAAATGTTATAAAAAGGGATTGTAGATTTCAGAATACAGAAGTAACAACTGACTTTTGATAGAAAAGAACAGCTTGCTCTACTCAGTCTCCGGTGTTTACCACTGTGTTGCAGGGAAAATTAAGTATTAACCATTCAACACTGACTTTTCATTGTGACTTATGTGGTTTTTGCTTTGTCTTTTTCTTAAAAAACAAACAAGCAAACAGTACTGAAAATAAAATAAGCAGGTTTTAAATTACAAGGATTTAAAAGCAAAGAGAATGTGGCAAGATGTATAACTTGAGCTTTTATTGCCAAAAATTAGAGTATTTTAAATCCACAAATTTTGGGTTAACAAAGTATTTTTTTATAATTTTATAATTGTTACTGATTTCTTTCTATTTTTTTGAGACAGGGTCCCTCTGTGTAGTCCTAGAAATCCTGGAACTCACAGAGATATGACTGGCTCTGCCTTCTGAGTGCTGGGATTAAAGGTGTGAGCCATCATGGCTATAATTTTAAACAGTACAGAAAAGGTTGATGAAGATCAAGTGAATAGATAGGTCATAATAATTACTGAAAACTGTAACTCTTAAAAACAGCTTTATATGTAAAAAGAAAGGTAATCCATTTGTCTTTATATAACTACAGAGCAGCTTAATTTTTTTAATATATATTTTTAAATTTTGAGTAATAAACACACTGAGCACAGAAGTATGTAGGTAACAAATTATAGTATAGAACCCCAGATGAGGCTTCTCTTAGTATTCAACATGTCTCAGCTACTGTGCACTACTACATAATAATATTTATTCAGAGAAGCCAAATTACGGTAAACTCACCTTTGGGGAAAAAAATGCTATCAATTTACTATGAAAAAGGTGCTCAAAGATCTACCTGCTAAGAATCAAAATAACTAAAATCAAAACTAAGCTCTAGCTTATATAACCCAGAGATGTGTGGATAATGGCATTTTTTTATAAAGTGGTTTGAGAACACTAATAAAAAAATACTACTCTAATTTCTCTCCCTTTAGTAGTTTCGAGCCAAATAAAGCTCTGCTTGTCTATTGAATGAACTGAACAGAAAAACCTTGTTAAATGCTACCGAGTTTAACTTAGTGGATAAACAGATGGGTATTTAAAGCCTAATCTCACTAGCACTAGGTCCTTCCCAAGGAAACAGGGAACCCACTTGGAGGACTTTAAAAAAAAAAAAAAAAATGGAAAAATATTCCATACATTTTCTAAAAATAAGAATATATTTAAATGTGAAGTATGAGGATAGAGATTAATTTTCATATTCAGGTATTTAAGAATACTATATTCTGAGTTATGCTGATTTTTAAATCATATATATCTTTTAAAGAAAAAACATTCTTTGAGAATTTGTATTTAAATTTAAGTAGCTTTTACATTGAGTATTTCAGTAATGATTTTCAACAACACACTAAAGTAGGCATTTTGATGTTAATTTTTGAGATTGTTCAGACATCCCACTTTGTGTCTCTTCTTAACCACTGTACTTAATCCTGCCTAGTATCTGTCTAGGTAGTTCAGACTGGTCTGTCTTTAACCTGCTAAGATAAAATTGTTTGCATAAATAACTAAGAACAAAATACTGAAATGTTTCCAGATTTCCTAAATAGATATGACTAGAGACTAAGATAAGGCAATACTGTGTGTATTTTTGCCACCAGCACAATTGTGATGATGGGTGAGTAAAGTTTCACTTAGTTTGTAACCAAGTCACCGAATATGAAAAGCAGTAACACAAGGGCAGGAAATCTAAGACACTTCATGTTGATGCCTCATCCTATTCCTAATGCTTTGTACCAGGTAACTTTAGACAAGTGACCTTCTCTCTTTGTAACTATGATTCTAGGTTTAAAATAATGGATGTAAATGTGGTAGAAGTAAAGACTTTAGGTTTTAGTCAAAGCTTCTCTATCAGAAGTCCTTGCCTGTTGTTAGCTTTCTATTTCTGGTGTAATAAATAAGCCACCCATCCAATGGATCCATTAGCTTGAGCAGACAGACAAGTAAAGTGACTCCATGTCTCTTACCTGCATACATGTGGTACGTAAGCCTCTCGATGAGCTTGACCACAGTCCCAGCCTTGATAATTGGGATCCCAGCCTTGGGCTGCACGTTCTCTTCAAATAGGATGTTCTCCTCGGAGTCTGGTTCTGCAAACCGGTACACATCAGCACTAGGCAGCCTCATCTGCTCCTCCTTCTCTTCCTGTAGCATTGTTACATCAAGCATTCGCTCCAGGGTACTCCGGTACTGCAAAGATATCAGTGCTGCCATCCAGTTGTTTTTCTCTTCAGCTGACTTGGCAGAAAATATAACACTATTTCCATCTTTCAGAATTATTTCAAAAGCATGCTTGTATTCACTGGTGTCATCTTTATCATTAATTTGTACCTTTCGCATAAAAAACTTTTCTTTAAGACGATATTCTGCATTGCTAGCACCAGGAAGTCTCGGCTGTCCATGATTTGATTTACAGCAAATCATTAAGCCATCGAAGAGAAATATGTGTCTCTCATGTTTGGCTCCTACACGTGTAAGAGTTCCTTCCATTATGAACTCATTGCAACACTGTCCAATGTCTTTCCCCTCCCAACCGTCAATGTTCTTCTGAATCTCGTTCATTTTCTTGATTGCTAGTTGTTTCCCCTTCATTTGCTGGCTATAAAAGCGGCATGCAGACTCGCTGGGTAAAAAAGGAGACTGTTAGTATAGACAGGATCCACAGGGCACACACATGAGGCAGGGACACTGCTGACACAGGGCATACTAATTCCCTACATATAATATATGTAACTACACAACTCTGGAAATTAAGACAGCACACAAATTTTTTTCAGTTATAAAAATAACATTGATATTCAAGTATGTCAGTTCAGGTACAAAATGATTATTTCTACCTGAGTACTAAATATTTACAAGATATCAAAAAGTAGTTCAATACAGTAAAGAAAAAAAAAGGGGGGGGTAAGTAAGATTAAAGTATTTTTAAAGGAAAAAGAGCCAAAGATAGAAGCATACAGCATACTGTAATGAAGAGAGCAGAACTGCTATCTGAATTAATGTCTCTTCTAACTGACTTGGACATAACAGTGAGGCTAGCCTAAGTCTACCTGAGCTTTGCTCTGTCTCCTTCAGCTCGCCAGCTGCCCGTCAGGAGGTCTCTCTGGGAGTATGCAGGGAAAATGCACAAATATGAAAGGTTTTTCAAACAATAACAAATTCTCCTGGCTTTGATGTCACTTCCTCTGAAAGACCAAGCTTGTCACTAACATCGTTTTCTTCATTGTTTACTTGAGGAGGGAGCTAAGAGCCCAGGATTTATACCACAGCTTTCAGGACAGAGAGGAAGAGAGTTTAAAGTGAGCATATTCACCTCAGTCTTCGTTTGGCAAGGCTTTTGGAGCATATTTTCTCCATGCCGCTCTGGACATTGAGCAGAGCCGTTATAGCTTGTTTCACACACTCCTTGTCCTCTTCATCCTCACTCTTCTCTTCTAACTGCTGTGAGGGGTCAAGAGGCCAAACAGTAACCTCACCACAGGATAAAGTTAACGTCTGTCCAACTTTTTCTTCTACAGCAATTTCAAATGTTCTATAAATGCTTTTGACATTTTATGCATATGAATGTTTTGCTTGCATGTATGAATGTATATGCCTGCTTCATGCCCATAAAGATGAGAAGAAAATGTCAGATCCCTAGAGCTGGAGTTGAGGTGGTAATAAACCACTCTGTGGGTGCTGGGAGCTGAACCTGCATCCATCCGCTGCAGAAGCAGTAAGTAAGTGTTCCTAACAGCTGAGCCGTCTCCCAGCCTCTGACCTCTTTTCTCAAGTGTTTTTCTGGGCTGAGGATATAACTGGTATTGTGTTTACTTAGCATGCAAAGGCCCTGAGTTCCAGTCTCTGACACCATAAAAAGCAGACATTGTGGCAGACGTCTGTAATCCCAGTACTCTGAAGGCAGAGGCAGCTTCAGATACACTAGAAGCTGTTCCTGGAAGGGGGAGGGGGTAGTTTTCAGATACCATAGAAGCTGTCCCTGAAAAAATAAAAGTTGGTTTTTCCAGGTTTGGTGGCACATGCATGTAATTCTAGCACTTGGGAGTCTGAGGTCAGCCTGAGCTCCAGATCCAGAACGCATCTCATTGCTGTATGTTACCAGGTTCTATGTGTGAAAGAACATGTATGCACTCAGCACTCATGATCCTGAAATGAAAAGCTTGGAAATGCTTCTAACTCCCATAGGATTGAGCATGGTATCAGGCACAGAGATATCCCCCTGCCCGCTGGGTAACAATCCTCACTGTTCTGGAACTTACTCTGTAGACCAGGCTGGCCTAGAACCATAGAGATCCACATGCTTCTGTTAGGATTAAAGGTGTGTGCCACCACTGCCTGGCACAGACATAGTCTTAAGTGTAGAGTAAGAAAACAAAGTTCAG
This sequence comes from Sigmodon hispidus, assembly GCA_004025045.1. Taxonomy (NCBI): domain Eukaryota; kingdom Metazoa; phylum Chordata; class Mammalia; order Rodentia; family Cricetidae; genus Sigmodon; species Sigmodon hispidus. Next base: position 7,928 of record PVIH01007200.1, on the reverse strand, counting down.
GGCTGGAAAGATCACTCAGTGAGTCAAGCTGCTGCCCAGGCTGATGACCTCCGTTCAGTCCCAAGGACCCACGTGGTAGGAGAAGAAACAACTCCCCTAGGTTGTTCTCTAACTTCTAAAAACGTGTGCCCCCTTCTCTCTGTCCACCCAACACATAAGTATAAAGCAAAGTTCTTAAAAAAGAAAAAGTCCAGAAACATCCAAGTCAATAGTATACAGAGCAAGATATGACAATTAGGCAGAATATTGTATCCTGTGTATTTTGGCCTGACTGTGGGTCTAGTTTTAACTGTGTGCCTGTGTGGGGGTAAGGGGTGGGGTGGACTCACACATGTGGGTGCAGTGCCTTCAGAGGTCAGATGAGGGCGCTGAGTTACAGGTGTTTCTGAACCACCTACATGGATGTTGGGAACTAGACTCTTGTCTTCTGGAAGAGCAGCCAAGACAAGAGCAACACGACTGAGCCATCTCTCCAGCCCCCATCCCTGGTGCTTTATATTACCAATTCAGCAAATAGACCTAATATACAAAGTTCTAGTATAAAGCATATACAAAAAACTGTTCAGAAATCATTTTCTATTAAAAAATGTTTCACGTTTCAGTCTTTTATGTACTGTTTAACTTGCATGTTGCATATGGAATATACTGGCATATGAAAAATACTGCTTGTGTTTTTATTTTGGGTTAGGGTTAGGGTATGGGTGTTTTGCCTGCATGTATGTCTGTGCACCATTGCTGGGGGACCAGAAGAGGATGTCACACCCCCCGGAACTGGAGTTACAGACAGTTACTGGCATATGGGTACTGGGAACTGAACCTATGTCCACTTGAAGAGCAAACACTCTTAACCATTGAGCCATCTCTCCAATATTAATATTTTCTAAAACCACAAACCCAACATATTTTTCCTGTTTGCTTTTTTTTCAAGATTTATTTATTATGTATACAATATACAGAAGAGGGTACCAGATGTCATTCTATGGCTGTGAGCCACCATGTGGTTGCTGGGAATTCAACTCAGGACCACTGAAGAACAGTCAGCGTTCTTAACCTCTGAGCCATCTTTCCAGCCCAGTTTGCTTTCTTTTTTTCTGAAACAGGGTCTTTGTGCCTTCAGCTGGCCTTGAGCTCTCAGACCTCCAGCCTCCCCTTTCCAAGTGCTGGGATTACAGGCTTGTGACACCATGTTTACTTTATATATTGCTAGGGATGGAACCCAATGCTAGAAAAGCACTCTATCTACATAGTTACATCCCCAGCCCCAATATTTTTTAATCCATAAAGTTTTCTAATGGATTTCTAATGGAGATACTTTTAAATGTTATTTTTGTCTTCAGTTAACAGGCAAACAGCCAATATTTCAGTATAATAAAGACTTTTTTTTAGAGGTTTGCTTTTTTATTATCATGAATAAAGTCACATTTTCTATCTGTGTATTATCATTATTCAAGATCCCTTCCCCCCCACACACCCTCCAGGCACTCTCTCTTCTCCACATCTCCCTATCTCCTCCCCAGCAAGGGCAGGAGGTCCCAAGGTCCCAATATGGCTTAATTCAGCATCCATTCCTGGCAGATCCAGTTTCCTCCCCACAACATTGAGACTGGGTTGGGTGTTCCGCTAGAGGGAGTGGGATCCAAGGTGCCAGTCCAAGGTGTTTCAGATCCCAGACTGTTCAGTGGTTGTGGTTTGCAGTGTGGACATGCTTTGCCTTTTGCTTTTTTGCTTAGAGTCCACTAATGAGTGAATACATCCCCTGCTTATCTTTCTGGGTTAAGACTTTTTTTTTTTAAGAACTCTCACTATGTCAGTTGAGGTGACCTCAAACTCAGAGAATCTGCCAGCCTGTCTCCCAAAAGCTTGGATTAAAGATATATGGTCACCACACTCAACTAATAAAGACCTTACTGTATGTGCACTCTTATTTTTATTCAAATTGACTTAAATTGTGAAATGATGCAAAATAATTGAAGCTGATTATCCTTAAAGAGGTGGCTTACTGTAGTCACAGAAACAGAGCAGCAGTAGCAGCAGTTCATGTGTAAATGACAACAATGAAGCATTCTCTTCCTCCTTTTACTGTGGCTAACCCTGCAAACTCTCCTATCAAGTGCACTCTCACAGCTAAGATTATATTGCATACACACTGAATGCCATCTAAGGAATCACATTCTAGAGCATAATGGAAATGTGTATTCCTATACAGATGATAACATGTATCTTTTCATGGGAAAGAACCCACTCATAACCCTTGCTTACTTTTTGGTTCCTAAGCAGTGGGGAAGCCAGTGTGGTGGACACAACTAATCCAGGAATCTGAGTCAGAAAGATCACCACAATTTTAAAACTAGCTGCTACAGAGTAAGTTTTCTGCCAGCCTGGGCTAAAGAGTAAGGCTTATTCATTCACATCTACTCCTGGCTCCCTGACTAACAGAAAGAAGCAAAGGCAAAGTAGTTGTGGTATAATGCACGTACAAGGAGCTCTCAGGAAACTCTATGAGACAGATAGTATAAAAGAGCTGTCAAAGAAAAATGATAAGCCTAGCAGTGGTGGGGCATGTTCTTAATTCCAGGAAGAGGCAGGTGGATCTCTGTGAGTTCCAGGCCACCCTGGTCAACATAGAGAGTTTCAGAACAGCCAGGGCTACAAAGAGAAACTATCTCAAAAACATTTACAGAAATATTCTGAAGACTAAAACTTAATTATTTTAACACAAAGTAAATTGTACGTGGCATTTAACTTTGAGGCTCTTGATTGTGGTACTGGGGACTGAACCCAGAACCTCAGCACAAGCAGGCAGGCTTTCTACTATGGACTCACATTCCTTTCCTCATCTCCATGGTACATCATTTTATGAGTTTAGATTATCGGTAAACAATAAATAACTTTTTTTTAAAGAAATATATGTGAGTTAATAATTTTATTTCTACAAACTACTTTTCTTCAACATAATGTAAGATGAATAGGGAGGCTCATGACTATCAGTCCAAGACCTTTTTACTAATGTACCCAATTAACTGAAATGACATGAAAAACCCATTTAGAACTAAAGTCTTTGCAGGTTTAATCAAATAAGCTCATGCTAGATTATGATTAAACCCTAAATCCACTAACCTGGAGACTTTGTATTAAGGAAATGGAGGCCTAGATGTTGGCACAAAGAATGGGAAGTGAGCTTGGGGCAGGTGGAGGCAAAATCCACAGTGAGGCTACCCTTGAAGCTGAGAACCCTGGATGGCTGCCTCCTCAAAGCCAAGTGAGGACTTTACCCTAGGCCTTCGAAGATGCAGGCCTTGTCAACTGATTTTAGCTTCCAGAGCAAAAAAAGAAAAAAAAAAAAGTAGTAAACATACTACATATATATCAAACTTTAACCTGATTTTAAAATGAAAGAAACTTGTTTTCCTTTAAGGTACATGGACCCAGCATATTGCAAAGAGAATGAGGCAATTCTCTAGGATATTAATTTAGGTTGTTTATTTTGTTGAACTAATTTGTTAATATTTATAATCTTGGTCAGTAAATCTAATCCTAACAATCTAGTCTAACCTTTTTAAGAAAGCAGACAAAACTTCATATAGAAGAATCACACTGCAGGAGCAGATGGTTCTGTTCCGCATGTGCAGAAGGCTTCATTTCATAACCATTACCATTAACGTCTCTAAGTCATCAACAGCTCTCAGGACTGTCTTGTTTGATAGAAATTATGTTTTGAATTTGGGTAGTGTTAAAATTAGTAAAAATTTAGGCCAGAAAGATAGCTCAGTGACTGAGAGTACATGGTGTTCTCCCAGAGGCCCCAAGTTTGATTCCAGCACCCACTTCACTGCCTGTGGTTGCAGATCCTAGGGGTTTAAAACTCTAAGGGCTTCTGCACTCACAGTATACATACAGACATATACACATACACACTCACACATATGCCCACAGACACACATGATCAAAAATAAAAGCTTAATAAAAATTTTAATTGAAAAAAATTTTACTTTTTAATTGATAAGTAAAAATTGTATTAACATAGTACTTGATAAAATAACATGTTAAACAATGTATATGGACAAATATCTTTTTCTCTGGAGTAAATTCTTAAAATCTACTCTTAGTAATTTTCAAAACTATACAATATTATTATTTGCTGCACTCATAATATACATTCACTCTCACATATATGTGTGTATGTATGTATGTAAGTAAGTATGTACATATTTCTCATTTTAAGGTAAGATCTTACTCTGTAGCTGAGGCTAGCCTTACATCTTTGTTCCAGGCCCTGTATGCTGGAAGCGTGTGCTATACTAGGCTAAAACAGATCTCTTGAGTTTATTCCTCCTGTGATAAGAAAAAGATTCAATCCAGTGAGAAACTCACCCAAGCACTCAGAGAGCCAGGAGGACTCTGTTAGTGTGGGACTGGCCCTAGCTAATGCTTAATAGGGTCTGGTCCTAATTACAATTTCCCTCAGCATCTAGAGTGAGCTATAATGCTGTACTCTTACTATGCACTCATCTAGAAGTGATCTTTAGGTTTCTACCACAAACCACATTTCCTCTGTTCAAGCTCAGTCATCAAAAGCCAACAGACATAAGCAGCTGGCAACCAAGGCCACTTACTCAAGGACTGTGACAGACTCTTCTGCTGGTAAGAGAAGGGCTTTAAAGAACAAGTTTACACAGAAGCAAAGCTCCAGCCAAATCCAGTTCTAATGAGGGCAGAAGCCTAACTCTTTCATTTCCTTTATCTTTCTCCATTATCTAGACAACATGTGTTGTTAGTAAGCTAACTAGAAGTTAGGCAGAGCCCTTCACTGAATCTCTCACTTCTGTGTGATTTAATATTTTCTGAGGAAGCTTATCAAATTCATTTTAATTATATTTCAATTAACCCTAATTCTTTCTTCACTCCTAACTGAAATTTTATATTGACAAATATCTTCCGAATGCTCCCAACCTCTAGGAAGTACCGTATTACTCTATGAGTCTGGCAGTATTATGCTAATACTAGCAAAATGTTACCCTATGAAATTGTAAAGTTTAAGGCATTCTAAGTTCCCCAAATAAACATGTATACATAAAATTTATAATTAAACTTTCTTTAAAATAGAACACAACAACACATTGATAGAAATTCTAAGAAAATACATATTTTTGCTACTCATTACTTAACAAGCATTTAATAAATGATTTAAATGTCAGGTACTATGCTGGCGTGAGAATTCAAAGGCTTTGTTCTATTTCCTCAAGGATCATTCTGTCTGAGTATGAGGCAGACTCTATAAAGAGATCTGAAGACAGACAGTAAGGTTAGTGGAAAGAGAAGCCCAGAGAACAAAGGGATGCTCCATAGGGATCCCATTAAAAAGGGAAGTCAGAGAAAGATGAATTCCTCAAGGCCAACGGGAGAAAGGGGAAAACAAATACCCCTGCACTGAACGGGCTACCCAGGCTGCTGAAGTCACGGCAGGACTAACTCCTGAGATGAAATTAAGGGGTAGCAAGCAGCAAAGCTCAAGAATTCAGACTTCCTGTTGCAAGTGCCAGGGAACCAATTGTACCTTTCCATCTGAGAGTTGGAGGAAATACAGAGACCACATAAAGAAGGTCCTAGTTTGTCTGTTCACTACAAATGGACACATGTTGTTGAACACAGATTCAATGCTGATGTTAAATCATGAGACACTGCCAGTTAAAGAAAAAAAATCAAAGTTAGTGTGATGATAGGACCCAAGCTGGCCAATAAAGACTTCAAATACAGAAAAACCTGGACAGGCGAAGGCGAGTGGAAGATGTGGTGAAGAGACAGTGTTGAGGACAATAACACACAAGCTGTCCCAAGTGATGAAAATACCAAAGCTCTACAAATTCAATGTTTTAAGCTGAAAACAGTGAAGTAAGCATTCTATAAAAAGGAAACCAGGGCTCAAAAAAGTAAAGTGACTTTTCTCTAGCCACATAGTTTGCAGGGGGAAAATACTTCAATGTCAACAAAATCCCAAACCCACTTAACATACAGATTAAGTACAGTCTGGTTCCAACTGCTCTCAGCTCTTAGCCTATGGTGCCTCCATGTGCCCTGATCTCATGCAATCAGTTCTGCTTCCAGAATTACCAAGTATAGATTTGGGGGTAACACTTCCGCAAAGAGAAAAATTAGACTTTTGGTTGACTGAACATTAGAACTTCTTCAGTAGCTTCCCTAAAGTTACAAATACACTGCTATATTATACAATTTTGTAATGCTTTTAATATGCTAGTGTATACTGATCATTCATTTACTCAAAATTATTTCATGATACCAGCATCTCAAAAAAGAAGCATCTGGGAAGGTGTTGTAGTTGCTGAAGGGCTTGCCATACAAGTCTGAGGACCTGAGTTCAGATTCCCAGGACCACTTACAAAGTTAAGAGGCTCGGGGGTGGGGGAGCAGATTTCTGTGAGTTTGTGGCCAGCCTGGTATATGTATTGAGTTCCAGGACAGACAGGGCTGCAAAGAGACTGCCTCAAAAACAACAAAAATTGGTGAGGTGGAGACAGGCAGACCCCTAAAAATGGCTAGCCAGCAATTCTAGTTGAATTGGCAAGTTCTTGATTTAATAATAGATACTCCAAAATAAGCTGGTAACTGGAGAGGACACCTATTGTCACACACACAATAATACACCTTGAAAATTCTGTTCAATGAAAACAAGCTGAACAACACACCAACAAATACAAACTGAAGTACAAGTAAGACTGGCAAGGTGGCTTGACAGGTGGACCTTAGAACCAACTCTGCAGGTTGTGCTCTGGCGTCACATACACTGTGTACATGTGTGTGCATGTGCTTATGTATACACATGCAAAGTAAAGAAGACAAGCGGTACATTAATGCTGAAAGAATCCAGACTGGAGCCAAAGAGCGGCCTGTGGGTCAGTTGGTTTCCTTTCCGTGTATTACCCATATTCTGTTCACTTTGCAATATAATTTATGTCATAGTATGATTCAGTAGAAAAATGTTAAATCTTAAAGTCCTAAAGGATGTTCTTAAAATTCAATTACCATAGCTATAATTTTTGGAAATCTTAATTATCTGTATAATGAAAATCATCTCTCTATCCCCTAAGACAGGGTCTCATACTGTAGCCCCGATTGGCCTAAAATTCTCTGTATAGTCTTGCCTGGCCTTGAATTCATAGCAATTCACTTGTCTCAGTCTCTCAAATTCTGGCACTGTAGGTTTGATCCACTATACCCAGAATATTTTAAATAGCATTTTTTAAAACTATTTCTTTAGAGTGTGTGTGCACACCTGCGTGTTCATGTCTGAAGGCAGGCAGGTAGGAGGACAACTTGCTGAAGTCAGTTCTCTCCGCCCACCAGGTGGGTCCTAGGAATCACACTCAAGCAATTAATTAGTCTTGGTGGCAAGAAAGACAATGTCCCTCCACTTTCTGATTGTTTTGAGATGAAGTTGAACTCTGTAGCCCACAGTGGCCTTGAACTTATAACAGCTTCAAGGGCTAGGCTTACAGGTAAAAGAAACCAGACCCAAATAATGTTTTTCTTTAAAAAGCTATTTTGAATGATGTGTATGTTTGTATGCCTCTGTGCGCACGCGCACACACATGCCCACAGAAGTCAGAAGACGACATTGATCTCCCTGAAGCTATAGTTAGGGTGGTTTGTTAGCTGTTCGGTGTGGGTGCAAGAAACTGAACTCAGGTCCTCTAGAAGAGTGTAGCCCCTGAAGTTTCTGTGTGTGAGCACACACGTGTGTATACAGGAATGGGCATTCATGTACATGGAGGTCAGGAGTGTAGCCCCTGAAGTTTCTGTGTGTGAGCACACACGTGTGTATACAGGAATGGGCATTCATGTACATGGAGGTCAGGAGTGTAGCCCCTGAAGTTTCTGTGTGTGAGCACACACGTGTGTATACAGGAATGGGC